>KQ435886.1:58001-73235 GCA_001276565.1 Melipona quadrifasciata
CTGCGAAATATGATCACAGGCTTACGGTATGATCGAAGCTCAGGCATCCCGGAATTGCTAATTCCCGTACTGCGGGTAGCAAATTGCAGCTTGCAGCCCTTGGGAGGGAGGAGATAGAGCAGGCAGAAACGGGAGAGGTGGGCCTATGTTACGCATCACCATTCCGAGTAACTACAACTTAAGAGAGTCATAGTTATTCCCGCCGTTTACTCGCACTTTTTTTAATTTCTTCACGTTGACATTCAGAGCACTGGGCAGAAATTACATTGCGTCAACACCCTTAAAGACCATTGCAATGCTGTTTTAATTAGACAGTCGGATTTCCCTAGTCCGTGTCAATTCTGAGCTGAACGTTGAATGGCGGCCGAAGAAACAGTCCACGGCAACGCGTTAATTTTTTGTTGTTGTTATCAATTAGTCTTTACCTGAAGTTGTTCGCAATTCATCGGATACTTTTTTTGCTTTTATTACACACAGTTTTTAATAAAATATGTTAAATAAGTGGATAAATATTATTGTCAATCGTCGATGATTGGTCAGAAAATGATATGGAACTTGTGCTAGAAGCATATGAGCGAGCTCCAAGCGTAAAGATAATACCGCATGATCGGAAAAACATATTGAAAATAATGCAACTGTTCCTTGGCGACGATTTATTTGAATTATTAGTAGCAGAAACTAATAGATATCGCTCTCAGTTTTTAAACAAATATAAGTAATATAAATCAATGAAATGGGTTGATGTGACTGTAAGAGAAATGAAAAAGTTTCTGGATTTAATCATCCTAATAACGTAAGATAATAATAATATAATATATAATTACTGATCAACCCTTTCGTATATAGAAACTCCAATTTTTTCAAAAACAATGAGTCGCAACCAATTTATACAAATTTGGCAAATGTGGCATTTTTGCAATAATGATTTAATGCATGATATGTCGGACAAATTGTTTAAAATTGGAAATGTTTTAAATTATATATAAAACAAATTCCAAACTATATATACGCTAAAGCAAGAATTATCACTAGATGAAGGTATAATATTAGGTTGTCCCCTAAGTTTCTTCCCTTTTTTTGATGCGAAATAAATACACGATAGTTTTTGTTTAAGATGGATTTATTATGTTATATATGAACCGTTCTGTTCTATAACCTTCTTCCATCTCGCAGGAAGCCTCATTATGCCCTCTTTCCAAAATTGTTTAAGTTTACTTGTAAAATATTCATCTAGGTGCGTTTTTAATTCGCTTATGGATTTGAAAGATTTACCACGGAGAGAATTTTTTAAGGAGAGGAACAAGTAGTAATCGGATGGAGCAAGGTCTGGAGAGTATGGAGGATGAGGTAGAACGTCCCAATCAAACTGTAATAATTTTTACCTTACGGCTAACGCAACATGCGGTCTCGCGTTGTCGTGATGGAAAACGCCTCGTCGGTTTGCCAATTCTGGCCGTTTTTCTGCTACTGGCTGCTTTCAATTGATCCAGTTGATTGCAATATTTGTCAGCATTGATCGTATCATCTTGGGGAAGGAGCTCGTAGTACACTACACCTTTCCAGTCCCACCAAATGCACAGAAGAACCTTCTTCGGACGAAGTCCAGGCTTCGCAACAGTAAACAAATCGGACGTAGAGACGCGGTTCATAAGGCCGGTCTCCGTCAATAGGTGTGGAACCCAAACTTCATATCGATTCGCATATCCTGTCTTGATTAAATGCTTATGTACCGTTTTCTTGGGAATATTAGTGGCATCCACTATCTCACGCACACTATATCGTGGATTTTCAGTGAGTACAGTCTTGATAATGTCCGTATCAGTCGTTGCTGGGCAGTCGAGCGGCCGCTGCGGTCTTCATCTTTCAACTCGAAATTGTCAGCTCTAAATTTCTTAAACCAATTGTGGACGGTCCTAATAGTGGTAGTACCACTCCCGTAAACGGTGAAAATCTCGTCTGCAGTGTCCTTTGCATTATTGCCTTTTTTAAAGCAATGAAGCATAACATGCCGCAAATGCATCTTTTGGCTCTCCATATTGAACGGTGCAGAAAAAATTTTAAAAGAGACTTTGTCACCAACGAAACGTACTTTGAAAGAGCTCTGGGACGGCTGAAACCGATGCCATAAACGGCTAAGAGATAAGCCTGCATTTTTATATAAAAACAGCCACTTAGAGTCACTCATAGCGTGGCGCGGAAGAAACTTAGGGGACAACCTAATACTTTGGCGAGGCAGATTATCTTTCCGCACGTATAATTCAGCAAAACTGACAAAATATGGAATTCTTGTGGTCTGCGAAGCAACGTCAGTATATATTTTGAAGTATATTCAGGCACAGGGAAAAAATTACAGGATACACACACACAACACACACAATTTTATCAATTCTACATCCTTTTGTGGGATCGTATCATCATATTTATATGGATAATTATTACTATAGTGTAGATAAAGCCGAATTACTCCTACAGAAGAATTTGTGGAACAATAAGATTAAATAGAGGATTTTCACACGATTAAAAAAACATGAAATTAAAAGAACATGAAACAAAATTTACGAGAAAAAGTCATGTTCTCTTACAACTTTGGCAAGCGAAGAAAGACCGACTAGTCAAAACCATTTCAACAATTCATTCCGCAGAAATGGTAGATGTTACACATTGGTCAGGAGAGAAAGTAAAATCCAAGTCTGTTGTAGAATACAACAAATATATGAAAGAAGACCGTGCAGACCAATATATGTCATATTATAGCATATTCTTCGAAAAGGCATCAAATGGACGAAAAAAGCAGTGCTTTATTTTTTAATGCTGCTCTTTGTAACTCGAATTTCTAGTCCAGAAAAAATTAAATAATAATAAAACGGCATATAAAAAATTTTTACTTAGCGTTGCATGAAATTCAAGATTTAGGCACAGAAGAGGCAGAACATTCGATCACGATGGAAAGAACAAAACTAACACCGAAATATGACACAAGGAAGACTATCGCAAGATTTGAAAAGACATAAACTTGTACTAATTTTACAAGGACGAGAAGATTACATCTCTCCTCCAGAGGAAGTGCCCCGAATGAGGCAAATGAGCAAAAAAGGAGACATCGTTGCGAAACTCACTGGAGAATACTGATGTTCTTCCATTGCGCAAAAGGCAGGCCACCGTAAAAGTTTTAGTCGGTAAGAATCCGACACTACTAGCACCTTCCCTCAAAGGAGCCAGGCGTCTTTCGAAAATTTCCTCCACGTAAAAAAAAAAAATATTTTGGGAGTATCCGTTCTCGTGATTTGTTATTGTCCTAAATACAATTACAATTTATGGTTTCGTGTTTTCCTTTTTTTTGAGAAAATGGTAATAGTAGTTTTACTTTTAGAAAATTTAAAACCAGTGTGTTGGGCATAATCTTTGTCCAGACAGTTTTGAAAAATTTGTTAACCTGTATTTAGGTTTTTTCTAGTAATAAAAAATGTGCAATAATCGACAAATAAGGTATATTTCATTGGTTTGGCAAAACTCTCGTATCATTCAATAGCAACTTAGGAATAAGGTTACGCTTATACTGTTCTTTGTGGCACTCCATTTGGAATTTCAGTTTTATTTGAAGTTTTGCTATTTGCGGACGTAGATGGATCTAGTTTTTAAGAAATTAACTATGAATTTAAATATATTTCCTTTTATGTTGCACTGTTGGAATCGTCGGAAAATTTGGTATCTTCAAAGCATATCGCATGCCTTTTCCAGACATACTGCTATTAGGTGTTGTTTCTTGAGGAAAGCTTCGCAAATATTTGAGTTAAGATTTGTGAGACTATCGGTTGTAGAACGATATTTCCTAAATCCATTTCGATTCCTTTTTAATAGGTTGTTGGTTTCTAGATTCCATCGTAATCTTTTGTTTGATATATTTTTTAACAATTTAGCTGAGCATTATGAAGACGATAAATCTAAAACTGTTTGGGTGGAGTTTGTTTTTTCTAGGTTTTAGTATGGGGACTACTATTTCTTCGTGTCACTTTTTGGAGAAAATACCGTTCGACCATATGCGGTTATAAATTTATAATATATAGGATAATCCAGATTCTGGTAATTTTTGTATAAAAATACTATCCGGTTTTGGGCTAGAATTTCTGGTGGTTTTTATAGCTAGTTTCAGTTCACTGATCGTAATTTCTGAATTGAGAGGATTGTGATTATTTCTCTTTGATGAAACAAAAGAAGGAGACATCTATACAAAAGCTTAGGTTAGGTTTAGGTAGATGGAATCTCGAAAGACTACACCTGGTCCAGATGGGGTTTCCGATAGAGTTCTTGTAGATAATGTCAGAGCTAAATTTTTTAACGAGAATTTGGAATTGTTCATAATGAATATAATAATCATAATAATATAATAATAATAATTTATGTTTCATTATATTATTGCTTTCATATTTGAAATTTGGATAAGTAAGTTTTGAATTAAGAATTAATTGCAGTTTGTCTCTTATGAGAATTCAATATCGAATTCTGATAAGCAGCTGATCAATGCTTGCCTTTCAAGTGTTTCGGTCGGCTTAGGAAGCTTTTTACAGAGTCGATGAATTCTGTTTTTAATGCTTCTCTTTTTTAGGTGCGGGTAGATTTCTTCAAGTGTTTGTATATGGGTCGAGATGTTATCGGTGTAGTTTCCAGCGACTTCTATTGGGTGAGCTGATTCGAAAGTGTGTTGGAGTAAGCTTTTGATCTAAGAGTAGTTTAGATTGTATAGGATGGCATAGGATTTTTATTATTTATTATTCCTTTGGCTGGGGTCAGCATTTCCTCTAGTTTGGCGGGATCGAATACTGGAGATAGGGAGCATGATGGTTTTTGCTTGGTTGGTACAACTTTTTTATTTGGATTAGTTGGTGGAGGCATGAAGTCGATGTCATTTAAGCTTACGTCGAGTTTGTCATCGGCTGATGTTTGTGACAGAGGTCTTTTGGTACTGGAAGAGTTTGGTAGTTGCTCTGCAGATAATTTGTCAATTGTTGGTTATTGATTATCGATGTTTGTCTCAGTGATAATGAGTATTTTCTTTGTCGACAGTTTAGAGCAGGAGTCGGCAAACTACGGCCCGCGGGTTAAAATTATCTTTGACATGAAAAAATTAAAAATAAATCAAATTACACACTGTAACGCGATACTCGCGACGCATATTCGCAGTCTGTTCATTGTTGTAGAACAAGTGTTGCCATTTCTCTCAGTTTTACTTTAGCTGCGCATGTGATACCGTTTGTTACGATGCTCTACAATTTTGTTCCATTCTTTTTTTTTTTATTTATTATCCTCTGCTCTGGAGCGGAACAAAAGCTCCCGAATCAGTCAGTCAAATTAGAAAATCAGTTATAAAATCCCAACAGCTGCTAAGGTAGTTTATAGACTGCTTAGAACGACCATGCCGAGATCTTGCAAATTGCCGCGTTGTCCCATCTAATTGCACTTTTTCTTGTATTAGAGAGGGAGGTAGGATTTGGAAGGGATCGGTATGATTAAAACAATGACTAAGCCTATAAAAAAGCCAAATAAAATATTTTGGCTGGAACCGAACTTTCTGCGTGTCAAGGCAGTCTTGCACTAGCAGAGCAACACGAAACATGTTAGCGAATACAATGAGGGCCAGACTATGATGCGAAAAACAAATTTATCGTGTCAAGGATAATAATTTAAATTTTTTAATTTCAAATTTATAATTTTCCCCACGACATGGACTTCCCGTGACCGTACTTTCATATCTTCCGTTACTTTCTATTTCATTGTTGTAGTGATACTTGACTCCCAATTCCAAGGCTCAGTAAATTTCTTTATCATAACTGCCCTCACCATAAATAAACGTAAAACATATTGCAAGGGACGCATCCTAGGCCCATAAAGTAAGTGTAAATATTAACTTACGGGACCGATCTCGCTCAACGACATATCTTGAATCAATTAGCTTACCTCCCTAATCCCATAATCGGGGAAAATACAATAGAATTTACGTCTATATAAAACCACCTACAAAGCAGTTCATCAGTAGTTTTTAGCATTCCAGCAGAGTACTCAATATTTTTCAGGAGTTCACACGAGTGTCTACATCCAGTCAGGATAATCAGTATAATCAGCGCGCTCAGTCTTCTCACTCTTACGTGCATCAATTTACTATCTTACTCATTCAATCTTACATTAATCAAACTTTCTACGGAAGTAAAACGCCATATCACTTTCAAGACTAAATAAGAAGAGAAAGGTAGATTTCGAATGTCGTGCTTTCAAAGCAGAATGAAGTGTGAATATTTTAACATAGAATTAAATGATGAAGTATTATATTTATTATATAGTGATATAATAGCTGTGCGAAAAGAGTACAATATACCAAACTAAACTAACACGCGACACAATATTCAAAACTCACAGAAAATGAACAAATATAATGGTAAAGGGAACTTAAGTTATTTATTATGAAGGTCAGGTAAGGGAAGTTCTGAAGGATGCTGTGGAAGGACGAATGGAAAGGTTTTAGGTATGGTAAGGAGTGAGAAAGAGAAAGCGATTGTTTTGCGTTTCGTCTCGGAGTCACTGCCTAGACTCATCAGTGGGGCTGATGGCAGCGACTCCTTACCCCAGACGCTTGTTGTAACTAAACCTATTAGGCTGGTTCGCACCCATCCTAGCGGGGTTCCGCACACTCTGCTGCTTAACGTCGAAGATCGGTAGGACATCGACGCTAGGCGCGCAGCCACTTGCGGCTTGTGCTAGTCGAGTGTTCGAAACCCGTACTTGAGGAATCCTAGGCCGATATATATAATCCATTATATAAACGTATTTGGATATTTATTTTTCATGAAACATAAAATTATCAAAAATAGTTTATTTAATATGAAATGATTATGCCTCGCTGCACTAAATAATTACGAAAATTTATAATTTATAATAATACAAATTGAGCATTTGTAACATTATGAATCAGAATTGTATTCAATAATATATGGTCTAAAGTATATTAGTAATTGTTCGGTTCTAAAAAATTTATTATATACATCTAAAAACGTATTGTAAGACATTTTCTAGCGATGTATTTAATGTATAGGATTCTAATAAACGTGTCAATGTCGACAATTCCTTATCTATTTTTATATCATCTAAAATTGCCATTTTTCATGTTTTTTTATGAACCAATGGAGCATCCAACGACTGATTCTTCTTTCTTTGATATTAACACTTTGACGGTCGCACTTTTCACAAGAAAGTTTGCCGTAGGCATATAATGATGAAGACTACTAGCTGCCGTCAGCACTTTTTGTAAGCTTTATTACAAATTAAATGCATGCTATTGTCATGTTGTAAACTCAGACATAATTAGTATTTAGTAAGTAAAAAAAAGCGTAATTATTTCAGTTATAAAATAAAATTTTTAAATATTTTTAAAAATTATTCAATAAATTTAAAAAATATTTTTTTAATATTTCGATTTTGTATTTTAATATTGTTCAAAACATTGTTGAACATATACTGGAACGTTACATGAGGAACATATAAACGCAATGGAGCTTCTTTTTTTTTGGAAGCACTGCATATTCTGCATGTTTTCCACGGATTGATTATTTATTTTCCCTTTTCCTTTAATTTTAACAGTTTTATGCTATCGCATATTTGGACGCAATTTGTTAATAGGATCATATTTTGTAGCTCTTGAATGTTGCAGATTATCCTTGTTCAAAAGAACCAGGATAGTTAGTGTCATACATGCAAGTTATATATGATTATTGATCATATCTAATTCTGTTTCCTCCGTTTCCGTATTTAACACCTCAAGAAAATTTTTGAATCGAATATAATTACCATTTTCACATAAACTTGATAAGCATTAAATAAGGCAGCATTTATGAAATATAAGACAACTTTTTTTGTCCCTTTTTTCTATTTTTAATAAAATTGAATAATAAGACAGGTACTGATTAGCACGGTCTACATCCTTCATGTACTTGTATTCTACTATATAAGTCGGTTTTTTAATGGTCTTTAAACGTCCTAAAATGTGATTTCAACCATATTAGCTATATGTATCGTTGATATCATATATAATTTTTTTTTTTCGTTTGAAACGCATTTCCTTCTAAATTCCATACTTGATTCTTTCAGATTTATGTTTTTCAAACATTACGGTACACTTCTATTTTCTCTTAATGTTTAGACATTTAATCTCCTTTTTCAGTAATTCTTCTGTGACTACGCCATTATAATAATTATCCATATAGATTTCGTACCATAAATAGAGATATGATGATAGTACAGAAATCATTGTCTGTTGTAATTTTAATTCCTTGTACACAATATATTGTGAAATTGCATATATGTCCGGAACATGTTTCGTACAGCATACGTACTAATATTCTGTATTTGATAATTTTATCTGGATTGTACGTACGGAAGAAACGTTATGGTATAATAGCTTCATCCAAAGACAATTCCTTTACAGGATAAATCCTTTGAAATTTGTTTCAAAATTATGTTATTACTGATTTAACTTTATTTAATCAGTCTCGACAATATTATTCGCCAACATAACATTCGCCAACAGCGAAATCTGTCTGGTCATTACTTCTTAGATCATTGGAATGCAGATTAGTGAATTGGTTGATCAATCATCTTTCTCTGTCTTTGTTACTAGTTCCATTAAAATTATTAAAGCAAAAAAATTTTTCATTTCTGTCTTCCTGTACAAATAGAGTTTCGATATGCCACAATCGCGGGATTAATGTATAGAGCTCCACCAGTAGATACGAAGCCAATGCGAAATTGGATAGCTCATGTATGATTTTGAATGATTCAGAAAAAAGGAGGATCTAGAATCCAACTGTTAGCTACATATGTGTTGTATTTTAATCTATTGCTAAGTGCTGATTGGCATAGATTAGAGGCTCAAAAACGAGCAATAACAAAGCGAGCAGTTAATAAGCCTTGACACATTACATTTAACTTCTGCACTTCTTGCTCATCTAAGAAGTTTGAAAAGCTGTATTAAAATCAGAATCATACTGGAGACTTATGCGCTGTAACCGTCGATGATAGACAATTCTTATTAGACGATAGATAAGCCTCCATCGGCATAGGATAAATAAGCTTCCATCCCGTATCTTCACATGTAAAATTGTATTTGTTATGGAAAGTTGTCTTAATAAAGCGCTTGATTACGCGATCCGCATGTACCAGTTTGCCCATTATAAGATTAGAGACAAGTTTCCACGTCGGTATTAAAAAGCGGTTTATTACGAGAAGCTTTTTCTAGAAGATAAACATGATGGATGTGCATACTTTCATTTTTAAGAATAATTGAATTTCATTTTGTGAATCGTATATTGTACCTTGCATTGTACAGCAATCACCAAATTTTTGTATTAAAAAGACCATCATCATATTCACTTTTCATATTCCTTAAAAATTCTTTCAATTCATAATGGTTTAAGCCCCGAGTAAAATTTATAATTTTAATGACTGGCGAGATGTAAATTTGTCATTTTAAAACTTTTCCTAAAAATTTAAAGCTTAATTCACATGATATATGCTTTATTTATATACTTATAATTTTTTCTATTGGGATATTCATTCAAAATAGTTGGATCTTCACCGTTCCAGAGATATAGACTCATGCTATGGTCTTTATACTTAATTTTTATACACCTTGTACAAAACAGAAACTACTTCACAATCATTGAATGGATTGGAATGTTACTTTTATGGATGACTTTGACAATACATATCAAGATTAAGTTTGTAGCATGCTGGGAAAAGTTATTTTCTCAGGACGAGAAAGTTAGAATTTACAACTCGCGCGTCGACTACATATGCTATCGAATTGTGAAAGTCAAGAATTTTTTTAGTTCCTAGTCCGTAGTCAACCGAGAAGTCAGCTCGGAGTTCAAAAATAGAGTTCGCTATTAGAGAACATATCTTCAAACGAGTTTACGACTAGTATATCAAAATCTAATAAAGATTCTCACCCGAAGAGTATGAGTTATTCCACGACATCCAGAACTTACCAAATTCATGTAAGATTGCCTTTTCTCTGTAAAATTATTTAAAGCAATTTAATCCTAAGTTGTTAATAGTGATGTAATAAAATAATATTTAAAAAAAAACGCTTTATAATTATGTTTTTAAAATTTTCATTCTTATTTCTGAAAGCAACAACCGGTTTTTCAATCAGTTTTAATGTTAAAATCTTGTTTATCTTTTATAGAATCTTAATCAACAATATTGGATGTTCAGTGAAGAAAGAATAGTAATATTTGTTTTCGGTTATTGATATTTATTTTATTATTTCAATATGAAATTAATGCATATGAAATGTTTCAGTAACCAATTTAAAGAAAATAGCAATGAAATAGAAAATTAGAAAGAAACATCAATATAAATCGATGTGATAATTAATTAATTTTCGACGATTTGGTAGTAGGATTCAGAACAAGACTAATTCTTATATCATATTAATGTGCTTTAAAAGACTTTTTTATATATATAATGTTAGACGAGATTAGCAGGATAAGAAAAACGGGCAGTCAAATTCTTAAGGCAGTAAGGACCTTATACCGATAATTTTGTTCTAATTAAAATAATGTCTTCGTTAAGCATCGAGAATGTCCATAAACTGAGTTATCTATGTCCTTGCATAATCTTTCTACCATCCTAAGCTTTTATGAAATAAAAAAATTTGAATTACTTGATGAAGTTGTTTACTATAATATGTAATAAGCTTTTTAAATTAAATCTTTAAACAGTTTTCCAGGAAAAATAAAAATTTGCTTTGAAAAATTCATAAATGAAATTTCACACGTTCTAGCCTATAAAGTCAACTCTCGGAATATTAGCATGACTACTCAGTTATCATGATCATGATCGATTTGCGATTATTATTTTATTATTTATGTGAATTATTTGCTTTCAATTTCAATCAAAGAATATATTTAAGCCAAAAATATATGTAAATTAAATAGACGGATCACAATTGTGATCATCAACTAAATCATAATATTGTAGGAATATAATAATTTTTATTTAATAATGATAACAAGACAACAAATAATTAAACAAGACAAATAATACAAATTAACGACTCAAATAAACTCTTTAAACAACACAAAATTAACTCTTTTAGACAACACTTTCTCAATGCCTTCTCGCGACTCTCATCATTTTGCAACTTGCTCGACTCTCCTCTTTTCAAAAAGAAAAGCGCTCTATACGCTTCTCGCATCACATTCATATTTTCTCATATTTCTACTATAGCGACCGTTATCTTTGCAGAATTGAGATCAGCGCCATCTATGTTCGCTCAATCGTTCTGTCGAAAAATTCGTTTCCGATAAACCGACGGCGCCAACTTAGACAATAGAAAATTTAAAAATTGTTAGTCTATTAACTGTCTATACTATGGAGATGTTTAATAAATGTTAGAAATGTATGTATAGTAATCATCAATTGTTCTTCATTCGTTATTCAACATTTACAGAGAATAGTTTAGTTAATTTACGTTATCAAATTTAATATATACTTTTGTTACTTTAATAATATTTAATATAAAAAATAAAATACGGAATTATTCTTTAAATTTGTTATACGGTGATTGAATTTGTAGCGGCCTAGGATTCCTCAAATACGGGTTTCGAACACTCGACTAGCACAAGCCGCAAGTGGCTGCGCGCCTAGCGTCGATGTCCTACCGATCTTCGACGTTTTTAAGCAGCAAAGTGTGTGGAACCCCGCTAGGATGGATGCGAACCAGCCTAGTAGGTTTAGTTACAACAAGCGTCTGGGGTAAGGAGTCGCTGCCATCAGCCCCACTGATGAGTCTAGGCAGTGGATTCAGAGACGAAACGCAAAACTATCGCTTTCTCTCTCACTCCCACTCAATTCCTTCCACACACAGCATCCTTCACACCTTCACAACTTTCGATCCTTTAAATTAAATTACCATCATCATATCTACATTATGATCGGCAAACAGGCCATCTGTTATAATTAAACGTAACTAAAAATATGACTACAGATTATAATAACCGATACTACAATATGACATGAGTCATAACATAATAATAACGTTAATAAACAACTTATGGGAAAAGATATCAAATCGTGTAAAGTAGATCATAAAAATATAAAATATGTATTCCATTTTTTATGGTACAATCAAAATAGCGGTAAATCAACGTGCAAAATAAATCGAAAAATATAGAAATAAATTTTTCCATATTATTTTCGAGAAAATAGACTTTGAACATTTGTTAAATATATTTAAATTAAATTAATTCTGAGCTATATAAAAGCGAATAATTGGTAATATCCAAAGTAATTATAAATAATTTAATATCGATTTTTGCCACAAATAAGTTTTATTGAACAGATATTTTATAAATCTTTTGCTGTATAATAGTAACGTATTTTATCCGTTGATACGTTATTCCATAAACAATTTGATTCTTCGTCTGAAGGGATAACATCTCGCATATGTTTAACATAATTCTCATACGGGCATATTTTACTACACCCAGGAATCGTGTAAGGTTCTAATTTTTCGCCATTCCAAACTAATATCTGTGAACAAAATGTAGAATGTTAACGTCATATGAATCGTAGACAAAGTTAATTTATTTAAGAAAAGAAAATACAGGAATTCAAACGATGCATTGATTTTGTATATAATTAATTTGAACAGATTTAAAGAAAAGTTTTATTTTGTATAATTTAATAAAACGTACTTGAACAAAATGTTTTCCAGTTTTTCGCAATTTTTCGACTATAATTGCAGATCCAAAGCTGGGTATTTTAGGTTCAATTAAATTATGTGTTTTGGCAAAAGCTGCAATGTTTACTTCATGTCCACTATATACATAAATTTTAGGGGAAGTTTGATTTGTTTTTGCATCCATGTTCTTGATAAATTTTTTTACAAGATGACCTCCATTTATTCGTTTCATTAACATGTTATAAGATTGGATTTCATATTCTAATTCTACGATTGGAATCATTTTTTTTTGTACTTCTTCAATTGCCCATTCCGGAAGTGTGATGTTCATACTTTCCTGTAACATTAAACATAAAAAAAAAATATAAAATACAAAAAGTGTATTTTTTAAATGTTTCATTATTATGACAATAAAATTACAATATTTTTTAATATATTTATTACTTTACGAAGTTATACAAAATTAATTACATTAAAATGATAAATGTAAAATATTATATATTATAAAATTCAATATTTATATTCTTATCATAAAGAATTAAAATAAATAAATTTTTTTAAATTTAGAATAGTTAAATTAAATGTTCAATCTACAATTTTTTTTTATAAAGTTTAAAACTGTTATGAAATGTTATAATACTCTTTTTTTTTTATAGATTTGAGAATAATTGTACCCAACTCTCGATGTTTGAACTGTTCTATATTCTTGCACATAAAACCCGCAGGGATATTTTAATTAGATTTCCAAACAATTAATAAATAATCATTTTACTCTTAAATTTTATATTTTAATTTATAACGTCAGTTTTTAAATTTTCTTTTATTATTTGTTTAACATTCTACACTGTGATAGTTCGAATTGAGCTTGAGATGCTCTTAAAATAAAAATTTGTTTAGTATCATATCATATCAATTAGTATCATTTAAATTAGTATCTAAAGTTTATTTTTTAATAGTTTTCTTATTTTCAAAGTACTCAAAAAAGCGTTGGATTTTATTATATTCTAAGTTATATCTTTCGCAATGATTGTTAGACCAACAAAGGTTCTATTCTTGAAATATAAATATTTTGCTTGTAAAGATAAAAAATTAATTGAAAATTCCTTTAACAACACCCTTTGAATTTTTTATTGTTGGATTAATTTATAATTTTGACATATAACAGTTAATATTGCATCTTGTATCATTATCTAAAATTCTTTGAATACGTCTGGTGATCATTCAATATAAAATCAGTATTATTACATTATCAATATTATTTTGAGAGACTTTTTAGTGTAAAAGTTATATATTTTTGTAATTTTTCACTACAAAATAATATTTATGTATAATAGAAGAGACACCTTTTAAACTCATTTATTATGCTCTATTATATTTGTCGCGTGTCGATATGAATTTGCATAATAAACGCAAATTTGATTGGTAGTTTGCTGCTTTCAACATTAATAAAAGTCAGCTGATTCAATTTAAAGTTTGTTTTAATGTAGAGTCAGTAAGATTTGATCACCCTTTGAATTCGTTTTCCTTTGTCTCGTTTTACTATCGTAGCACAACTTAACGCGTCGTCACGACCACGTGCATTGTCTTAATTAATGCGACACCACGAGGCACCGAAAAAAGCGAAGAAGAAAAACAAAAAAAAAATCACGCGATCGACCAGCAATCAATCATGCAACCGCGCGATGCCGAAACAATGGTCCAATCACATTCGAGCCTCCGCTTGACCGAATACGTGCCATTTGCCCATGCACGCGCGCATAGCACGGCAGCGTTGCGAAAATACGATCAGAAAGGAAACGCATGACTGTCTGGCCCTTGCCTTGTTCGGCGAGACTAAACAATATTATAAAGTATGTTGCTTAGAATGAACATATGAGTTTGAGCGCTTATATATATTTTATGTTATTGTTTTATATTGGTGAAATTGTTAATTCCTATAGTTATGCTTATAATTATGCATATGTGATGCTTTAGAAAAATTATAATTATTCTCGTAAAGTGATTAGACTATTAAAAAAAATGTTACTAAAAACATTTATATTACTAGTGTGCAGTTCAAAATCATAAAACCAAAAATAAAATAAAATATTTTATAAGGCATACCTGTGACTTTAGGAAGTGATGCAGTATGTAAGTTGAAAAGATTGGATTCACTGTCATATTTATACCTGTGTGTTTCTCAAGATAATCAAAAAGCTTTTTGTTTTTCCTTATTTTTACTTGAATCAAAATTGAATTTTTTACTTTGCGATATTGTTCTTCATATCTGAAAAAATACATTTTTACATATTACAAATAGAATAAAACGAAAGATTTTACAAACATTCAGAATATATAGCAATAATCTCATAAAATGTAAAAGCAAATCAAGAAATTAAATTACGATTTATTTAATACAAATATACAATAAATCTGTGTAATATGTTATATATAAGTATCTAGAAGATGTATCTAAGATGCATTAAAATAGAGAAAAAAATTAATCTAGTTAAAGAATTGAA
>KQ435886.1:100792-111124 GCA_001276565.1 Melipona quadrifasciata
ATATAATTAGTTTTATATGGAATTACTAAAATAATCTTGGAATAAACTAAATTAAATTAATGAAAATAATTGTAACAGAATAAAGTTATTCTGTTATTTTTGAAGTATTTTTTGAAATTGATTAAATTAATCATTTTAAAAATGAAACATTTTTATACAGTTTCAATAAGATATTGTTTTATGGTATGTATATATATTATACAATTTATATTGTATATAAATTATATTTTAACAATATGAAATAAAATGAACATCAAATAATTAGAATTGATTGTAGCACATTAGTTTGCTAAAAGAGTGACATATTTGAAAATATTACTAAATTTTTAATATTTGTAAACAAATTTTTAAAATGGTCTACAGACTTAGTACTATAAAAAAGTCACAATTTTCCAAAAAAATAGTATTTTTTAACAAAAACAATATTATAACGCAAAATAAGAAGCATTTTCTTTCAAATAACAAGTAAAATACATAATATACATAAACAATAGTTTATTAGAAATTCTCGAATTAGTGAAATAATAAAACAAAAACAATTTCTCTATTATTAAAATCTATTAAATGTCGATTTCGTTTATTTACTCATTTATCCTTCTCCGTAACGGAGAAACATATTCAATATGAAATGAAACATGTTGAAACAAATTCAATATGTTTGAAACAACAATGTATTTAAATTGATTCATGTACTTACCTCGGGCAAGTTTCTGCACATAATATATTATCTACAATTCGTGGTTCGTAATAAGCTGGTATTGGAGATAATTCTATACGACCTGAGTCAGTCAATGTCGGAGGGTATATACCGGCTAAAACTAGTTGCAGAGACATTTTTGTTCGATCAACATCCGTACTGTAGGCATAAACGCTCCCATACGTATGACTTCTACCAAGGAATGTACTATATCTTTGTCTTAACACTGCACCAAGACGAAATTCTCTTATTTTCCCTTTCTAGACAAACAAAATAAAATACATTAGACTATTTATACTAATTGTATAACTAATTTTATTTCTAATCTTTGTAATTTGTTTAAATAAAAAATATAAAGTAAATGCAAAATAAGTAGAAACATATTGGTCAAAGGACTTTCCATTAAATAGATGTACATATGTATATATACACAGTGCTGAGTAAATATATTTACCATTTTTTAAGAAATATAATTTGCAAAACACAATATCAATTTTATGATCTGGAGACACGTACGTAAATATGTTCATGCGAATGAATTTCATGTATATATGTACATGAATTGAAATTTTCGTAACATATAAATTAATAAGACTTTTTTGATATTTTGTGGAATAAATTTTTTGTTACTGAAATTTTCGTAACGTTTAAATTAATAAGACTTTTTTGATATTTTGTGGAATAAATTTTTTGTATTAATTTTCGTATAAAAAAATTATTTTAAACATTGCAAGAAGAAATTCTTTTTTGATTAGGTGATAAAAGAGTATGGATGTTTATGTATATGTTACCGTGAATGACCGAAATTGGAGAATGTCGACTTTCACCGGTGAATGTCAACAGATATTTCATTACATTGTTGTACATTCGGACCCTCTCCGGTGTGTGTCGACAATCACAGATATGCTCTGGTGGAGGTCCAAAACAGAAGAGTCAAAAAACAAGTGATTGGCTCTCTCCCCCCAAATCCTTTGTTCCGCTCGGAGTCAATCAGCTTTGTCAGTCTTATGCAAGCTTTGATAACGCGAGCAACGTTTTCTTAATTTTTTTTCCGATACCCTAATTTATACTAAATGGATACTGCAGTAAATCGTGATCTTTTTCTTGAAAAGTTAAATGCATTAATTGTGGGTAAACGAGAAGACAATTGTTTTTATTTTTCTCAAGAAAAGTATTCTAAAATACTTTCTGAAGTGGTTTCTGCTAAAATTAAATGCAACACACCTTTGGATTACAGACGACTAAAACGTTTTGATGTTTCAAAAATTAATGATGAAGAGAAGTTAATTGTGCCATTAAAACCAGGGGAAACGAACATACAGTATTATGTTACTAATGAAGAATTGTACAGTATACTATATGAAACTCAAACCAGAATAGGCCACGGAGAAAGAACACGTATGCTTAAAGAGTTGCAAGTTAAATACAAAAATATTACATATGAAGTTGTAATGTTGTATTTAAATTTATGCAAACAGTGTCAAATGAAACACTGTGCACCTAAGAAAGGTATTGTCGTGAAGCCAATGGTTAGTTCTGAATTAAACTCAAGATGTCAAGTTGATCTGATAGATCTGCAGTCAAACAGAAATGGCGAATATAAGTTCATAATGGTGTATCAAGATCATTTAACTAAGTTTGTCCAGCTACGACCTTTGAAAACTAAAAGAGCTGAAGAAGTAGCGCATCACGTTCTTTCAATATTTTTAACATTTGGTGCACCAGCAATATTGCAATCAGATAATGGCAGAGAATTTAGTAATCAAGTCATATCCGAAATATGTGCTATGTGGAAAGATGTTAAAATAGTTCATGGAAAGCCTCGTCACAGTCAAACACAAGGCTCAGTTGAAAGGGCCAATCAGGATATACAGAATATGCTAACAGCATGGATGAACGATAACGATACAAATAAATGGTCAGATGGTTTATCCTTTGTTCAATTTGCCAAGAACACTACATACCACGAAGGAATACGCCAAAGTCCTTATGAAGCCATGTTTGGCGTTAAAGCAAAAAGAGGCATAGCATCGTCTTTTTTGCCTGGCGAACAAATCGCAAGTAAATACGCCAAAGTCCTTGTGAAGCCATGTTTGGCGTTAAAGCAAAAAGAGGCACAGCATCGTCTTTTTTGCCTGGCGAACAAATCGCAAATATTGAAACTGAAGAACAACTCGAAGAAACTGCCAATACTTTTGAAACCGAAGAACAGCTTGAAGAAACTGTTAATGCTAATAAAAAAAAAATTGAGCAGTGGTCATACCGAAAACCATATTCCAAAGAAAAATATTGAAGAGGACCTACAACCTACAACGTCTTCACATCAAATTCTGACTGAAAAACACGAGTTGATTTCTACAAAAAGAGCGGCCGCGAAAGAAAATATTCTACTGCAAGCAACAAAAATGTTACGAGCCTCACAAAAACAATTTCCTCCTGCTCAAATTGGTGATAATGTACGAATACAAGTCCCTGATGTCGACCGTCGTCGTACAGATAACCGAAATGTGTTAGCGGTTGTTGGAATAGAAGACTCTGATTTCTATAAACTGGCAAATAAAAATGGTACCCTCAAGCAGCTTTACACACGTAATCAGTTCGTAATTTGTAAAGAAAAGTTACTTTCCATAGATGAGATTTCTTTTCAAGAAATGTCGCTGAGAGAAGCAGCTGCTGCTAATTCGAGAAGCGGGGGACAAGGCTATAGACGCTGTCATTGCAAAAGGAAGTGTTCCACAAATAAATGCAGTTGTAAAAGCAAGGGACTCTTGTGCAATTCAAAGTGTCATAATAGTTTAAGTTGTTGCAATAAATAAGATTTGAGTCACATAAGTAAGTAATTTTTTTATTACTATTATTTTCTTTTCTCATGTAGAATGTACCGTGTATTTTAAATTCTTGGTCATTCCTTTCATGAATGTCAACATTTACCGGTGTAAGTCAGAAATAAGGGTATTTAGCAAATATTTCGGACATACACCAAGCGACTATGTGAATGTTGACATTCACCGGTGAAAGTCGACATTCTCCAGATTTCGGTGTTTCACTGTAACATATATAAAGCGCGTAAAACGTGCATAAAATATAATATGAATTTTATTATTATTTTTCGTTCATTTTATTACTATATTTTATTAGTATTTTATTACTATTTTTAATTCAAATTACAATAAATTGCGTTATATTTTTTTAAGATTATTAGCTTTAAATTGATGACATTTGCCTGCCAGTAATGATAAAAGATTCAAACATTAATAAGAAATATTAATTATAAAAATTTTTTAGATTATTTAAATTTTTTCTTTTAAAAAAAACACTTGATTACATGAATGTTTTGTAAAAATTTAATATTGAAAAGAAATTTGTAGAATAAATGAGATAGACTAAAAAGAATATAAATAACTTAGATGCATTTCCGATATCTTGAACTTTTTAAATTTTTTTTAATACTTGGATTAAAGCATTCAAAATGCTTATAAAATATTTACTAGATGTTACAGACATATTAAAATAATCAAGTCAATTTGTCATAACCAGTGCATTGCGTTCTGCATAACTAATTTGTATATTTTTCGTACAGAAATATTTTAGAATGTTTGAGATTAATTATTTCCTCTACAACGATTATATCTGTAAATGAGAGGATTGTCCCTTCTTCTTCTCTTTAATTTTTCGCATATTATAAAATTTATTTAAGCTGATAAGCTCTTGAATAGTTCTTTTATTAATAACTTTAATAACTCTAAAATCTTAATTTACTATATATTGAAAAAAGTTGTGATCCGTAAAACGTGGATAGAACTCTTTTTGATATACAATAGAATGATTTCAGTTAGTTACTAGCTTCACATTTCGGTGTTAAAAGTTTGACAACACTGTAATGGGTCTAAAAATCATGTTGCTGACGGATTCACTAGTTCTCCAACCCATCGTTGTTTAAACGTAGAGTGCGCTAAAAAACTAGTAATTTTTTTGGTATGTCGGTATTTTAGGTCATGTGCCACGAAAGTCCGCGAGATTTAATATCTATTCATATACCTCGTCTGTGATCCCGCTTCCCTAATGCGTTGGTAGACCACTGTGGAGGTTTTAGTCTGTAAGAATCTGATACTAGTCCATTTCTTCTTCTCGTTGTCAGAGGGCAAGATGTCTATGAAAATTTTCTCCACGGTGGACTACCACTGTTTAAAAAAAGAAAAAAATGACATACTATTCTCCTTCGGTGAATTCCGCCACATTGGAGGGACTTAACAGATCGTATCTGTTTAGTTTGCTAATGGGTTATGGCTAACGGATGATGTGACCGAAGAGTGATAGAAAAGCTAATATGACCTTGTCCTTAGATCTGGCAACTCTGGTAGCGTGTCATTTTTGCACAGCTTTCTCAGAATCAATTTTGCAATATTTCGTATTATGTGTTGATTTATGTATTGATCTATAGTTTTCACTATGTATTATACTTTATATATTATGTCAAATATATCAGTTATATAAATAATTTTGCGGGAATGTAAATTAGATTAATATTATTTTATTTGCAAAAATAGATAATAAAATAAAAATTTAATAAAAAGAAGTACGATTATATCGCACATTTTACAATAAAAGATTTGTTTATTATTAATAAAATTATCAATTAAAAATTATTAATAATCAATCATAATAAAATCATTAATGCTAATAAATTTATCTTTATCATCTATTACAGAAATTAATTATTCATCATTATACATTTTTTGCTTTAAGTATCGCGTGTACTTTTATAGTTATATAAAGAAATAAATAAATTTAAGAACTTAAAAACTTAATAAATTTTGTTTTAAGAATTTGTCACTTCATCACGCTCATAAAGTTACGCTCTGTTAAACTAATGCTTTATCAGATTTTTCGCTGTTTGCTATTCGCTATTTGCTAACCAATTCACTACATACTGTTCATTATTAGCAAAAGTGTTTATACTATTGGAGAATATAATTTGCAAACTGTTCGCGAACAGCAATATGGACTTAGCATTAGACGAATTACAATAAATTATAAAATTAATAAAAGAATTAATAAAAGAAATCGATTCTCAATAGATTATAAAGAAAATAAAGTAATAAATTTTTATCTAAATTCTATACTTTTATCTGTTTTTAAGAGTATGCATTTGTACAAACATCTACAATCTAGTGATAAAAACTAAAAAGAACTAAATAATTTATGCGATATGTATGAAATGATGATAAAACATCAAAATTTTGAAGGACGATTTACCTTTTTGAAATAATTTTTTGCAAAAGTAAAGATGTTTAAAATATAAAGTAGAACTATATCAAAAAGATTTTATCAAAATTGGAATTCCTAAGTCAGATATCTTTTGTTGTAACCACGATATAGTTAATTTAATTTTTTGATTTTATAATTAATAATTGTGCTTATAATTAATAATGGACTTTGAATCTTTTTTTATTGCACGTACTTAGTGCATCTTGTAATTAGAAATCTTCCAGAAGGAAATTGAGATTTAAAATAAAAAATGATTACTAAGTCAATATTTGTGAACAAAAGAAAGATCAAAAATTTTTTAACTTATTTTCTGTGCTAAATAAATTCCATATTGATATTATGTTTCTTGTAAGTAAAGTAAAATAAGGTAATACTAAAAAATCTATTACGATTATTGTGTGTGTTTCATTCAAAAATTCATGTATTACTGAATATAACTTACCTCAGTTAACTGACCGTAACCAAGTGTGTTGTAAATAGGATTATAAGATAATTTAGGATATATCTCCTCTTTACTTGGTGTTCGGTCGCCATGTCTAAATACCTATAAATTAAAAAAAGTATTATTGGAATTATAAAAATTACAATTTATAGTTTATTACGTTACGGGATTGCTTAGTATCTTCTGTCTGACAAAAGTAATTACAATATATTATCAATTTTATTGATAATATATTCCATTTCATGTTTATTATTAGTAGGATACGGATTTTGTGCATTATAAAATTTTTATGAGAATTGTTAAAAAAACAATCTAAAAAATATTTGTTTTATCTACTATATACTATAATATAATCTATTTTGAATATTTTATGTAGATATGTTTGTATATTATATGTATTATACAGTTTTATAATTTCCAATTTTCTATGAAAGTATAAAATCTGCATTCTAATCAAATTGCAGATTTTTATACAAATTCATATTTTTTAAAGTATAAAACTGAAGGTATAACTAAAAAAAAAATGATTTTATGTATCGAATATTTTAAAAAAAATTATATGTTAGATATTTTATATATTTCTTTATATAATGTGATTTTACAATAATTTTAAATTTTTGTACAAATGTATAAAAATTCGCAATCTATTAATAATTAATTCATGAAGCATTTATTTTTGATTGAGAAAAGAGGAAGAATGTGTATTGTGATAAAGATTTTTATTTCTTGTTAAGATACGTCGAAATACGTTCGGATTTAAATATCAAAGGATTATATTAGATAGATTAAAACTTTTATGTTGGTAAAAGATAAGTTTTATTTAATCATTTTTAAAACGCGTTTTGTTCGACACAATTAGTGTTTCTTTATTTTTCTTTTTGCACATTTGCAGATTTGTAGTGTATCTTTATTTATAATACTGATTAATATTCTTTTGAATATATTATATTTATCTGTTACTATATTTATTTACTATACTTTGATTACTATACTATATTTATCTGGTTTTTAATTTGATATAATAATATTTAGAAGAAAATATTATAAGGATATAAACGTATTATATTCGTAAAATAATAAAATTAGACAAAAAGAGATTATTTGCCAATTTGAAAAAATTTACCAGTTTGAAATCATTGATATCTTTCATCTTCCTCATTTTTTCTACCATGTTTGTGATTATTCGCTTTATGAGAGATTTTTTGTTATAAAATAATATTTTGAAGAATATTAAAGACATATATCATTTTATTATTGTGCACTAAGTACACCACTTCATCTATTTTAGTTGGTTAAAATTCACTACTTCGCTCATAGTATTTATGTATGTATGCGCATACGGTAATTATTTAGAAAAGGAATCTCAACTTCAATGAGCTTGATCTTGTGATATGTTGGAGAGAGATTTCCGAATGAAATACACTTAGTTCGAGGCATAGGATGATTCAAAGGTGTAACAAAAAAGAAATTATACTTGTTAAATTACATAAATTTAAGCGATTAAAAATAAAATTATATTTGTATAAAATTCTAAGCCTGTTCGCAAGGTATGGTCAAATTAGAGTTTTTTGAGAGTTCTATAGAGATGGAAGGAAATTTAAATAAATAAAGAAATATTAGCATTAAAGATTTTGTGTATGTTAAAATAAAAAATCTAATGGCTATGATAAAATATACTAGAATATAAGTGAATATACTAGAATATATCAGTGAAAAATAATTTTATATTTATTTATAATCGAAGGAGACATTTTAAAGCAGATATAGAAATATTAATCTTAAAATTATTGGCTAAAATGTTAAAATATCATGACAATTCTGAGTTTTTTACTAAGGACACAGACATAGAGAATAGGTCGCGATCGCGATCTAATTAACTAGTCAGCTGATTGAAAAAGCAAAAATATTTAAGGTTTACGTATCTTTGAATGGTTGCATTCAAAGGCAAAAAGAATTTTTTAGAGATCAAATTACAATTCATTAATTACATCAAATTATACCAAAATTAATTTAAAGTACATTTTATTATATGTTGTTCAATTAATTGCTAAAAATTTGAATTAAATATACGAAGCAAGACATAATAGACAGTTAGCTACGGCTACGTTTCATCAATTAATTTTTTTAAATTTTTCATTAAATTATACAAGAAAAATAATAGCATTTGAACATGTAATTTTCGTCATGAATTTTCAACTTTTTTATTAATAAAAAAGGAAAAAAAGAAATGCACAAATCAAAATTTTGCTTTGTGAAGCATTAGTTTTGAGAATATTATCGCAAATATTTATCTAAATTGATTATTTATAGATATTTCTGGTACCGATTTTGAGAATTTTATTCCAAGAAAAATACTTTTTAAAGTTTCAGTTATCTGTTACCAGTTATCTATTATATGTGATAAAAATTTTAAGTTAATTATTTTCTTATTAAGTTAATAAGAGTATTCTAGAATATTCTAGAAAAATCGTAATAATAGAATATACAATTTTTGGAAAATTGATTTTTCTGACTTTCTAAAAGATATCTCTTAAACCACATTTAACAATACATACATAGAGTAGTAGTACGAGTTTTGAGTACAAATATAGCGAACAGATCACAGTCTCAATATAATTGATTAGTCAACTGACTAATTGTAAGTCAAAATAAGAAAAACGTATTAAGTGGACTACGAGCTGATTAGTTGCCGTGTTACGTATTGTTACATTCGGTTTAATTGATCTGTTTTTTAATCGCAATTCAAATATATTTCGATTGCAGCCTGTTTGCTAAGATCGGAGCAGAAGAGCAATTTTGAAGTGCTTTAGAAGAATAGAGATATAAAGTTCTTTTGTTTCATAAAGAAAAGAAAAATTCTTATGAAAAGAATGGTAAGAGAACTTTATGTTTCTGTTCGTAACGCCACGTCACACTGCTGTGGTCAGTTGCTGCAAACCACTCGTCTGCAACGTGCTTAAAATAATCAAGAACGAATAACGTAAACCAATGACCAATATCATTTTACTCAACAGACATCAATCATTTAGATTATTTTTTTAAATATTCGAGATAAACTATAACATTTGATAAACTGTAACATTTTTGATAAATTAAAAAATATATAAAGTACAAATAATAAATATAAATACCTTTATGTATTTATTTATGTACCTGTTACTTGCACATATTTATTTATGTATTAATGATAAAGTTCGATGCATAATCTGTTTTCAAATTTGTTTACTAACATTCACATTTAATTATTTTATCAAATTCCAGTTGAACAAACGGCGGTAAATTTCTAGTTTAACAGTATTTTCCAATTTCGACTGTTAATGTTCGTGTTTTTCAATAAAATATAAATAAGAAGAAATGCTATATCTTGTATTTCTCAATATGAAACACATGGTCCTATCCGAAACAAAATGAAAAGAAAGAGAGAGTGTAGTGAAATAGTCAAAATTGGAAAAGTCGCTGAATTAGAAATTTATTTAGATGGCAATCAAGAGTTTCCGTTTTATGTCAATATGTCAAGATGTCCAAATTCAAAAGATAAAGCGTTAAACACTTCCTTTGAAATAGACTATTTTTCCGATATTTATTAAAATAGCAGAATTAAGTAACGAATCACGATATACATATAATAACAAAACATTGTATACATTTCCTACCATGAAATTTCTTATTATATCACATTTGGTAACGACATAAAGCAAGACTTTTTCATTTAAAGTTTCGTTTCGAAATTTGAAATCGAATTTGAAAATTTATCAATTATATTTGAGCTAATTTCGGATTGCATAAGCATGAATAAGTGTGAGATCATTCTATGAAAATGAATAAAAAATAAATTAATAAAATTAATAAAAAAATTCATTTTACAAAATTTTTTTATTAAAACCTTTTTTTGAGAAAATAAACTTTGAAAATATTCAATTAAGAA
>KQ435886.1:114211-142904 GCA_001276565.1 Melipona quadrifasciata
AAATTATACTAATTTTAAAAATGTTCTCATTTTTTAGACTATTTTCTAATAGTATTTACAATAATTTATTCTGTCATTTGTCCTTCGATAATATTGATATTGGCTTGATAGCCCAAATATTTATCATGTATTTTTATAACTTTTTCATAATTAACAATATTATGTGTAAGATTACTAAATTGTCATAATCTTCTTGACAGCACTAATATTTCTTAAAATATATAATTCTATTTTAAATGAAACCACACGTATTCCATTTTTTAAATTTTGCTTAACCAATTTTTTAAGGTTTGAATATACTTTAATTATGTACAATTATATCATTATTTTTATTATTAAAAGAAATATTCGTCTTGAAAAATTGTTGTTTATGTGACAGCACGGCAAATCAATAATCGACGGATAGTACGGTATTATTTATCTAATACAACAGCTATTAATATTCGTTTGAAATTAGCAACATATATTCTACAAAAGAAAGATGACTGTGAAATATCCGTGACTGATAAAAATTTCTTTGTGAAAATCAGCATAATAAATGTGAAGAGTAAGATCTACAATTCAGAGGATGAGAATCCGCATCATGCAAAAGATAACGCACTATGTTAACCCTCGCAGTAACGATTAAGTTGCATGACACGGAATCCGTGCCAAACATGAAAGTCATGAATTACACTCGTGCTGCAGATTACGTACCGAAAACAAAAGTCACAAAGATTCTGACTTACAGTACAGATTACGGACCAAATACGGAAATCACGAATCAAATTTGTGATAGAAAAGCATGAATCCAAGCCGCAGTCGTGGTGCAGTTATTACGTATGTGCTGTAAATTGAATTTTTACACAAGTTTTAAATGAACTTTTAGACAAGTACTCTTAATTTTCTTTATGAATATACATACATGCAATATTGTTTGTAATTTCATACTTCTTTTAATTTAGAAAGTTAAATTTGCTTAAAGGAAAAAAGAAAAAGCAAGAATTCTTTTTTAAACATTAAAGAATTAAAAAAAAGATATTTGTTATTTCAATATAGTAGAACCTCGATTATCGGATTCGAAATGATTTTGAAACTAATTTTTAAATTGTTGAAACTCACGAAACTTGAAGTGCTGATTTTGTTTTATAAAAAGAACTTGTTGTTTCAAGAACTGGAGTTAATACTTTATATAAATTTTATTACTCGCAATTAAACAAAATAATATAACATAATAACATTTGGTCAATTATATATCTGTATTGAAAAGTCTTTTAGAATACACCGTTAATATTGATGTATTAAAATTTTTTTCTTTTTTTATAATTTCTTTGAATTTGGATATTTAAAATTATCATTTCAGAATTACGATCGATTGCATATCTGCTTATATCGTTAGAAACAAAAATTTGACTTGAAACAAAAATTTGCAAAACATCTTGCATCAGGGATTCAAGATACACATTTATTAAATATTCTTTACTTATATTATGATTTTTTATTCATCGATTTTATATTTTTGTATCTGAATTTTAAAAATTGTAAATCACAAAAAAAATACGAAGTTTCAAATTCTCGAAACTCGAAACTTTTTTGGGTTTCAAGAAGTTTTGGCATTCCGATGTTTCGAGTAACCTATCCCTAATCCAAATATCGGAATATTCTATTATTCAAACATTTGCATTTGTTTTTGGCCATATTTACTTCTTTCTATCAAAATCATTGAAGGTAACTATCAAAAGATGATTTCTTCGTATTTGAGTATAGTATTTACATTCAAAACAATTACAGTACTATAATAATGTTATCAAAATAAGAACGAGAACTATCGTTTATAAAATGTGATGAAACTTGCGTTTTAGAGGAGTCTTGATGACCTTCATCTTCAAAAATGTTGTTGAGGACATTTTCTTGAGCAAGAGATTTTAACTCTTGCTTGTTATTTCTTAAAAAGTTATTAATTATTAAAAATAAATCCCAAAGCATGATTGATTTTGAAATAAGGATGACATTTATCATATTTGGTTATTGAAATTTTTTTGTAAAATCCTATTTCGAAATGATAAAATCAAACCTAATCTAATGTATCTCTGATAATTTAAATTACTTTATTCCGAATCTAATTAATTAGAAGATAAGTTTAGAATTTAATTGCAAGTGAAGTGATATTGAGTTATATTAATTGGGGATAGGAATGCAGACAATGTTTTAAATAACATTTTATTAAATAATAGCTAAATATTACGATGTATATAAACTTTATTGGGAAATGAATATTTTTTCGTGTTCTATGTTTAATAATGACAATTTGTATAACATCAAGTAAAAATGAAATTATGATAAAAGAATAAATTCAGAAATGTAATGAATGTTTATAATGCAATATATAAATATTAAAAATAATTTTAATGTGTCATATACATACATGTATTGGATGTTTCTTAATTTTGCGGAATTTTTTGATTAAATAAACAAATTTTATAAATTTTATTAAATAAACAAATGTTAAAAAAGCTATATACTACTTTTACACGTATACTATTCATTTATGCTTTTACTCGTATTGAAAAATAATTGATGTATTCTATAAATATTATTTATTAACAACTTTTTAATAAAAAAACAAACGACTATAATGTCCTGAAGGTTATTTAGGAAATATGGTAATATGTATGAAAATCAAGATTGAAACTAAGTCCGCTTTATCATCCAAACACATTTTGTAATTAATTTCGATAATCAAGGTTCTATTTTATCTCTTAATATAGGGAAGAATGGAGTAATAAAAAACAGTTGAGTAATAAGATACATACAAAATTAGTACATGCAAAAAAACAGCATTTTTGAGTTTGGAGTTCTAATTTTTTTTTATCGCGATGACAAACATTTCATCGAAATATTTTTACGTATTAAAAAAATATTACGTTATTTCAGTTAAAGTATTTGTGTCCTATTATTCCAGCATTATATATCCTAATTTCTCATTCGGAATAATAAGAAATAAGCTCACTTGTTACTAGTAAAAGTTCTTAAATACTTACAGGAAACGTAGAGAAAAAAAATGTACTTCTTGAAACTAATTGATTTTTTATTTATAAAAATGTTTTTTAACAATGTAGTCAGCATCAAATAGATTAGAAATATGTTTGTCAGTAAACAAAATTCTTCAAAAAGAAAACTCATTCTTAGTTCTTAACAAACTATATTACCAAAGTCAGGAAAAAATTTTATAATATTAAAATCTGCAACATTTGATCAATAAAGTTTTCGGTAGACAAATGTTTCAATAAAATGTACTTCTGAAAATATAAATTATGTTAATGAATTTTTTATAGCATTATAAGTTATTAGTGCTAAGTGCTTTGTAAATATTTTTCAGGTGTTTAAACAAAGCATACAAAATAAATGAATCTTGTCACATCATTCCTGTGTTATTCGATATTCGTCTCTTGTGTTAATTTGATACATTTTTCTTATAAAATATGTATGAAATGTATAAGATTATCATATAAAATTGAATATTTATATCGAATAGATTATGAATAATTGTATAAAAATTTAGTCTATTAGTAAATTTAATGTAGTTCAGTAACATCAAATTGTGTTCTCTTTGATACCATGTAATTTTCGTTTGAAACACTCTCTTATACAAATTTGAGGTTATAAAATTATTTTAGAATAATGGACATTTTACACTGAGGCATGTCACTTCAGAAAAATTTTCTAATAACATGCTATTTATTCTCTATCTGAAATGTATAAAACTAATTGCGAAATGTATAGATATTGTAAATAATGTCAATTTTCATTTTCCAAGAAAATGTTTTTCCATTTTTTCATTGTTTTTAAAATGGATATTTATAACGCTGGAAGATGTTTAATTGATCACGTTGAAAGTATTCATTTCCTAATAAGCTTAACTAACAATATAAAATAAGAAAAGAATTGTTATATATTTATTTTGATACAATAAAAATATCGATATTTCTATGCTTATTTTTATACTACTGAAATTAATCTTCTCTCCCTTTGTATAAAATAGGTTTGTATTTATTATGTGGCATTTATTATGTTTATTAATTTTTTTTCCATTTAACATTATTTAATAAAACATCATTGCTTTTTGTTCATGTAAACATTTAACTATATCTGCCATATCTGTTTCTTGCAAATGCATTATTCCTGGTAGTAGATATAATTAATTATGATAAGTGCTTATGACAATTTATGAGTATCATGCAATGAATTAATGATAATTGTAATTATTACAACTGTATATAATTATAATTGTTATGAAATTCGCCACGTATTGCAGTTATGCTTACGCAATTTAAATTTACAACATAATAAAATTGAAAAATAACGTCAATATAGTCACTAATTTTATAAGTAATTAAATTACACAATAAGATTATATTTTAAAATAATTAAATTATCAATTATCTTGAAAATCGTGATATTGTTAGTTATTTGTGACTGTTAAGTGTATTTGAATATTATGCTTTCCTTATTTGTTTGAATATTGTACACGAATCGGAGATGGTCATGTGCTTTCGTGCGCATGTAGCATATATTATGTGCTTCTTTTTCTGTTTCTTGAATCAACAACGTACAGTCAACACGTGTTTCGTGTTTCAGTTTAAATAATTGTATGATTCTTTATGAAATAAATATTAAATCCATGTCGATTTTATTCAAGAGATTATAAATCCAAGTTTTTATTGCGAATGAAAATATGTTTCCTGTGTGCGAAATAAAAAAGAGGAGAATTTAGCCAATAAACAATCGTGTCTGCCATAAATATTATAAAAGATTAAATTTCTGACGTGTCTCATACGTACATATACGGTAAAGAGCAAAATTGAACATACATACATATGGAATTTTGACATAAATAATATTTTATTAAATATTTACATATAAAATAAATATGTAAAATAAGTAAAATATATGTAATATGTAGGATATGTTGGCTTTCCAAAAAAATTTTACGATTGTGTCATCATCTTGTTGTCAAGACTGGGAGATACAAATTGTTTTCATGAAATCACCACAACTAATTTTAATAAAAAATACTTTAATTTATTATAACTTAAAAAAACGTAAAAGTAACGTAAAAAAAACTATATAACTATTTAGTCTCATTTTAAAACATAAAGTTTCTACTTTAGCTGCCTTGAGTTTGTTTTTTTCAAAGATATTTTAACATTATCTAGCGAATAGAAAAATGTTCTTTTCTATTTAAAAAAAATGCAAAAATTCAAATATCTGAAAATTTTTTTTATGATTAAATCTATCATGATCCAGAATTAACATTTTCTCTTTACAGTGTGTTCGAGGGAGTTTCCATCCTGCAATACCCAGAGAGAAAGTTTATGTGTTTTAAGTGACCTGAGCCTCCAGCCATGTGGCTTGTGTCGCCACAAAACCTCGGCCGTCTGGCTGAGCTTTGTTCTACAGCAGACAAGGCCCTCGACCGTGGATTGAAGTATGGAACTTTCCCGAACACGTGCGAAACACGGGCCCGCAAAGTCACCCAAAACAGTAATGGGCATGCGCCTTTTGTGCCCCACCTTGGGCCTGCGATTTTCCGAAGCTGAAGGAAAGGGAACCGAGAAAGCGTCCGTGCTTTCCTTCGGCTTGCAAGTTAGAATTGGATCGACTTCCAAGCAACACAGGTCATCTCTCGCGATATTAGAATTACCGAGGGGAAAAACCCTTGATATCACACGCACGCGAAAATACATACAGTCCACTACTAATAATAAAGATCTCACATCGCTACATACGCGCGCAAATACAATAACTTCTTAAAATTTACTGTACGATTTTTTTCGTTATTTTATTGAATTTTGAACATTAGAATTAAACGACAAAAATTCAAGAAATCCTAATGTTTTGAATGTTCAATAAAGTAGCGGAAAAAATCATATAATAAATTTCAAGAGTCATTGTGAAAGGAAAACTTTAATATTCAAGACTATGGTGAATTGCCATGAAAAAAAATTATTTGATATTTATATGTTGAGAGATATTTTAACTTTTACAATTTTCAAGAATAAAAACTCTCTTATTTTCTCATTGCATGATATAAAAACATCTTCGAAAAAATGAGATCAAGTAGACCGTTATGGGATTTTTCTACGAAATTACAATAATTCATTGCATCGACAATTTTTCATCATTAGTTTAATTATGTTTCTTGTTGTATGTATAGTTTTTTTTTTAAATTAAAAGTATCGAAAAATAAAATTGACGCAGCATCGATTATTAAGATTATTTTAATTTCAATTCATCATTTTAATTTTAACTGTGTCATGTTTTACTGTACAGTCTTTTGATTACAGAAGACATCAAAGCAGAACCTTAATCTTAATATCAACCGTAATAGAAATCATGGACGTGGCGTGCAAGAAATTCATGACACTCGTGTAATTTTTTATTGACGTTTGCCAAGTTTACAATCGAAAGACATAAACTGATAAAATGTTAGTATACAACAAGTATTCTTAATATAAAATGGATTTAAACAACTCATTGCAAAACAAAGTATTGCGAAAATCTTGCGCAACAATTGAAAGATACGAACGAAACGATAAGTGATATTGCGATAATAACTAAATCTCTCGGAAGTTTGTCGCCAAAATGTAAAAGTTTCTGCTAAATATTATTATCGCTAAACGCGACAATCACAAATCTTATGTCGCGTTTAATAGACAAAGACACTGGTTTCACTGGTACCTGATAATTGTGAGAAAATTCTTGTTACATCAATAAATACAAAAAAAAAGTTCTTAGAAAGCAAATGTAACGCGCGAGATTTGATAAGTAAAAAAATAATTTCAAAAATAAAAAAAACATTTTTTAATGTTGAAATAAGATCATATTGCTAAAAGAGACTGTGAGAAAGAAAAATTTAAAGATTTACATTAAGAAAAATAGAATACTTGCATTAAGTAAATTATTCTGTTCTGTGTTCTTGAGAATAACAAATTACTATTAAATTTACATAGATAATAGATTTCCCACAACGACGCGATGTAACACATGATTCATTGCCATGATTTTTTCTTCGATTTTCAAAAGTCGAATAACCTAACCATAGTAATTTTAGAAAATGGACAAAAATTATTAGTAAAAGAAAAGGATACTATATTACGTCCCGACTCGTCAGACGACGAAAAAATAATATGGATGTTATTATACAGTCGAGATACGTGTAGAGGTGTAACCTTTAAATCCAACCAGTGCGTTCGATTCTGGTCACCTGCAATGCAGCGAAGGTGATCTGAATCGGTCTCTTGGGTAGAAATGTCGATTTCTAGCTTCTGAGATCGGAGTGGAAATAGAAGCGCTTGGTAGGAGCTTCAGGGTCAAATTGACATTGGATGCTTGTCACTCGGAAGTCCGGAATTTAATAGACTAACGGAACTCAGTGAATTAAAGAAGATTTTTTTTGTCTTATCCTGAGTTGTCCTCTTGCAGTGCCTGGAGTATCGTTATCTGCATTTAAAGTGAGAAGATTGTATATCATTATGTACACGATCAATTAGGATGTTTAGTTTTCAATTTTGTTTAGGATAGCAGGAAAATTTGCCAAAAACTTGGTTTTCTTATTGAATTTTTCTTGTGCGCGATGTGATAGTCTACAGGGTTAATTGTGCGTGTTTTGATTTTGAGTGCTGATGCCATAATTTTGGGTGTTACTAATTAGAAGGTTTTAGTGTTTAATGTTGTAAGCTGATTCCATTGGGTCCCTGGATGTATTCCTGGATGATCTGTATGTTAGCAGTGTGATGTAGTTCTCTGATTGGTGTGTCATGCGGTTTATTCAGGATAACGCGGAGGAATTTGTTTTGCATCTTTTGTACCTTATTGATGTGTGTTTTGGCTGCTACCACCCAGATTTGGTTTCCGTACGTAATGATTGGTCTGACATATATCTTGTATAAATTGAATTTGATGGAAATTTACGTTTACTGTTTTTGAACAGGAGGGGATAGACTTTTTAGGGCCGGATGAAATAGGTTTGTTCTTTTTGCTATTGCCGGAATTCCGGATACTTTCGAGTCAAGGATGATTCTGAGATACTTGGCTGTAAGGGTTAATGGGATATGTTGTTCTGCTATGATTACCTGGTATGTGGGTGTCTGTTTTTGATAAATGTGATGACTTAAGTCATTAAGCCTTGAGTCACCTATTTTCGTAGGGTTGATAGTTAGCTTTCAGTTATGGACGATCTTGTAGTTTGTTTAGGTGCTTCTGGATTATTTAGTAGCATTTACAGAGCTCCAGGAGGAAACGAAGATGGCAGTGTCATTTGTATAAATTGCAGAGTGTGTGTTCTTTGATTTTTGGCATGTCATTGATATATATGATGAATAGAAGAGGACCGAGTGATACTACTGCGGGTGCGCTCTTGACCGCAGATGATGTACCATTGACAGTTACGTTGAATCTTCTATTCCTGAGATAGCTAGTATGAAGATGAGTAGTGTTGGAATATTTATTTGATGCCGCTTGGTGGGCAGGGTGCCAAACTAAGTCAAATACCTTCTCTATATCTAGTAGAATGAGTTGGGTTAATCTGTTCTTATTATTTTCCATTATTATATATTCCGTAACTTGTAGTTGTTGGATGCAAGAGTGGTGTTGTCTAAAGTCAAACTGCTGAGGAACTATGATATTCGAGTTTCTTATATGTGTGAAAAGATATAGGTATGTAATCTTCCCAAAGATTTTTCTTACATTAGCAGGCTAATTAGCCCGTAACCTGAAACGAAGATAACGTATTTTACCGGGCTTGGATATTGGGATTACTTTTGCTATTTTCCAGATGGTGGGATAATATACAAGTTTCAAGGAAAGAGTTTATAGATGTAGCAGATTTGGATAATTGGTTTGATTGGCAGATTTTTGAACTTGGTGATTGTGATTCTGTTCGGTCCGGGAGCTTTATTGATGGAGAATTTTTTGATAATGTTTATGATCATTTGAGACGTGCAGTTTAGGTTATTATGAGTGCAGAATGCTTGTTATAAGGGCAACCTTTTGCTCAATTTCTTCTTGTATGGCAAAGCAGGCACTGTGTGTGTTGTGATGTATGTATTTGAAGAGTTGGGCAAGATTTTCTGCTTTTTCGTGATCTGTGGTATATGTTGGTACATGTATCTTGTAGCTACTACACAAGTTTTTGACCCATCAGTTAACTTGTACATAGTGTATGATCTTTGATATTTTTGACGTTATTTTGCCATTTTTAGTTTCTGAGTTTTACTATTCTCATTTGTATGGCACTAGTTAGTAAGTTTCTGTTAGTAAGTCTCTAGTAAGTAACTTGTGATAGAGTTATTTTGTTCTGTCTTTGATATTGATGAAGTTATAAAGTAATAGGTCGGCGGTCGAGTTTGTGTTTTGGGATGTTATCAGTCAGAAGGCACTGCAATAGAAGTTATGGATTAGTTGGAAGAGGTTTTTGATTTTTGTATCTATTGTTGTGGTTGAAAATTTTTTATCTTGCTACAGAGTTTAGCGTAAGTGCTCCAGTCTGTTAATGTATTGTTTTCTTGTCGGTTTGAAATTTTATATGCTTAAAGAATAGATTTAAAGTGATTAAATAGATTTAAAGTGAGAAGTGATTTAAAAAGAAGTTTAATCTATGGTATGACAGTTATGGAGATAGGGGACGTTGATAAAGAAGATGTCTAGGTTTGCAGGGACACAGACGAGATTCATGTACCTCGTCTGTGACAGGGCACACTTAAACTGTTTGTACGTATATGTAGGGCTATGGATGATTTGATAGTTGTTTCCGAGTAATTTTTTATCGTGAATCCATTTGCATTTTTTTTTTTGTGTTGTTCCGTGTTGAAATTACCGCATATGATGTCGTATGCGGAATGATAACGTCTAAGTCTCTTTGATAAATCTTTGTTCCTGAGGGCGTGTAAGCTGCTCCTATGGTTAGGGTGAAAGAGGCTCGTTCGTGCTTGTTAATGGATCGTTTTCTGTGTAAGGTATTTTGATAATCTGTCCAAATTGTTAGTACATTTGATGTGGTACTTCTGTATACCAAGAGGTCAAGACCAATCGAGCTGATGTCTTCTAACTTCTCGATGTGATCTGTGTTTTTCAGCACGAGGGCTGAGGAGATGCTTGAGTCGCTCTTGCGTATGTGAGTCCATATCTGATGAGTGTGTCTGTGTGTGAACAGTATAATTTGGGGAAGCGAGCGGGGGGCGGAGGGTGTTTCTGAGGATCAAAAGTGGAAATTCGTGCGGTAGTATTTAAGCGGGTGGTTGGTATTTTTGCATTGTTTGGATTTTTGCATCATTGTAGGAATTTCTCTTGCTAAGGTAGACAATCAGAGCAGGACATTTTGAATAATTGACCGGGTGATTGCCTTTGCAGTTAATGCAAGTCGGAGAAGTGTCTGAAGTTTATGGATATGGTGGCCATGTACCTGGCAGCGGAAACACTGTCGTGGGTTTTCAGATCTTGTATTTCTCTTAATAAGCCTTAATTGGTTGTATCTTCGATGTATTTGACGTGATTTATTTATGCTAGAGTGATTCCTGCGACGAAGGTGATTTTGAATATATGGTGTGTGTTTGGAATTCGGTGCATAGTGTAAGATTTAGGGCTTGGTTCTTTATATTCTCGCTTATTCTTGCTTCAGGAAGACGAATTAGCTCTTTTAGGACTAATATAAGGGTTTTTTCTGATTTTGTTTTTGTAAACATGTGGAATTCAATATTATCCTTTAAGCATATGTTTTTAAAGCCTTTGAAGTCGGTTTGCTTGAACATTAGTTTGAGCTTGCCAGAGACAACTTTTGCTTAAAAGTTATCATTATTTCGTTTTTAGAGCATCAAGAAGCTTTCTGTAGTTGACATTTCCGTGTACAATATAAATTGGGAGTTTAAAGTTGATTTGGTTGAGTCTTGTGTGGCGTGGATGTCTGTGTGTGTCTTTTGTGTTTTGACGTTGGAGGTTTCTGTGCTTTGATCTCTAATAAAACAGTCTGCGAAAACTGTATCTGTTTCCTGTTGGAATTGTTGGATCTATAATCTCCATACCTTATGTGTCATCGACTTTAACTGTTTTAATTGTTGGAAAAGTTAGAGAGTAAGGAGGACTCCTCCTAGTTGAATCGATTGAGTTGTGCTCTTCAATGGCCCTTCTTTTTAGCGTTGGCAGATTTTTCATAGCTGTGGAATTAGTGGTTCGTAGTTACTGACCATGATGTTTGTTGGTTCCTTGCTCTCTTTGGGTACAGGGTCTTGTATGAGATCGTTTTTTAACACTTTCTACACCTCTTCACTTTTCATTTTAGACTCGTGGATATTGAGTTTATTACTGCAATGCTACTTCCTCGAGGTGGAAAGATGCTCTGATCTTAACTGACTGGAAACACACTCACTCTACTTACACGACTCTAAACAAGACTGTTCTTTTTTTTTTTTTTTATTTGTAAGTGATTTTCTCGCAGTACCTGAAGTTATGTGATCCTTTAACCTGCATAGCTGTGCTGATGTTTTGGGGAGAAAGTGTGTTTATGTAATTACTTGTTGATGAAGTAGCAGGAAAAATTTCAAAACACCTGCATATCTCTGTTAATTTATTCGTGGGGTATGATCCTATTCGGGTTTTTGTTGTGGTGATTGCGTGTTTTGGTAGTCTTTTCTTGATTTTCAATGGGATGTCGTTGACATTGAAATTTCCTGTTTGGCTGATCAGTGGATTTTGATGTTCAGGTTTGTGTGTTAGTTATTGCATGGAGTTCACGGATTGGTGTGTCGTATGGTTTGTTAAAGATGATGCGCAAGAATTTATTTTGTATCTTTTGAATTTTGCTGATGTGTGTCTTAGCTGCTGCAGCCGAGATTTGATGGTCGTATGTGATTATTGGTCTAACGTATGATTTGTGTAAGTTTACTTTTATCCTGGTTTTGAGTTTGCTATTTCTTGAGAGAAGCGAATACAGTTTGTTAAGAGCAGAGTAAGCTAGATTTCTTTTAGTTAGTGCAGGGGCCCATGTGATCTTTGTGTCTAGGTGTATACCAAAGTATTTGACCGTAGATCTCCAAGGTTCCATGTTTTGACCTGCTATGATAATTTGATCAGTGGACATAGGTCTCTTGTTGGTGAAGGTAAGGTCTTGGCCGGGTTAACTATAAGTTTCCATTTACGAAAGTATTCTTGAAGCTCATTAAGGAGTGTCTGAATGCATTTTGTTACATTTCTGAGGTACCACGAGGAGACAAAGATGGCAGTATTATCATCATAAATTGCTAAGTGGGAATTTGGAGTGCTTGGGATGTCGTTTATGTAAAGAATAAATAGGAGCGGGCCTAGGATGGAGCCCTGCGATATTAACCTACGGATTATTCCGCAGGGATGCTTTTGGTGGTTGAGCGATTACCGTTGACTGAGACATAGAATTTTCTATTTTTTAAGTGGTTGGTTATTATATTGACGAGCGAGGGTGGAATGTTTATTCTTTGTAGTTTGATTAGGAGGACATTGTGCCAGACTGAGTTCAAGGCTTTTTCGAAGTCTAGAAGGATAAGTTGTGTTGATCTATTTTTGTTTATTTCTAGGGTGATGTGTTCCATGACACATAGTAGCTGTTGGATGCGAGAGTGTTTTGTCCTGAAATCAAATTGTTGTGGGATAACCATGTTGTTATTTTTGACATGAGTTAGTAGGTAGATAATTTTTTCAAATATCTTGTTAATAGTGTTTAGGAGGCCAATAGTTGGTGACTTCTGTGATTTTCTCTGTTTCGGGATTGAGATTTTCACGTCGCAGGAAAATAGCAGAGTTTGAAGCAAGTTTTGAATATGTAGTATAATTGAATGATAGGCCTGGTTGGGAGTTTTTTAAATGCAAATGTGGAGATTTTATCCGGTCCAGAGATCGTTGTTGGGGAATTTTTTGATTAGTTTTTTTATCTGATGAAGGGGCACATTTGTAGGCGGATTCGTATGTAAGGAGATTGCTAAACTTTCGATTACACGATCAATGAGGGATGATCAATGAGGGATGTATTCCATGTGGTGTTATGAACTTTTTCAAAATTTTTGGCAAGACTTTCTACTTTTTCTTTGTCTGCCTAGCAAAGAATATTGCAGATAGTGTTTCTTAGTACAAGTATTCGGGTATCTGTACTTCCTGTGATTTTGTATGTTTGCTGAAATATGTGGTCTATTTTCTTTGTGTTGAGTGTGTTCTGCCATTTTTGTTTTCTTGATTCTATAATGTGCTTGCTGATGAGGTTAGAGAGCAGATTGCTGTGTATAATTTATGGAGGGGATTATCAGTTTTTTACTTTCTTTTATGTTTGTTTCTTTGTTGAAGGTTGAGGTCTTGTGGAGTTTAATCCGCGGGAGAAGATTGATTTTGGTTTTGGATTTTGTGGGTCGAATCGCAGTAAGATTTTTGCTGGCTGAAGTTGTTGATTTCATCGTCCATGTCGGCTGTAGTCTGTAGTTGGAGATTTATTTTGAGTCTGGCAAGATTTTTTGTGAAGGCGTTCCAGTTGGTCTGAGCTGATGAGTTCTGCTATTTTGTGTTGTTTCGGGTTTTGAGTGAAAGAGCTACAGATAAGTGGTTTGACGATAGTTCATCTATGGCGCTGCAATTGTCCTTGTGTCTGCAATTGTACAGCTATTAATACTCCGCCTGTTGGGTTTTTGATGGTTGTTGGTTCGTCTTGCCTGTATATTTTATAGCTTGGAATTTTTATGATGTCTTTTGGAGTGAATCAAGATTCGTTGTTAATTGAGATATCTATGTTATATATCTTTTAGGAATTTGTGAAGTTCATCTATCTTGTTTTAACGCTTGTGGCGTTCCATGAAATGATGTTACTGAGGTCTCTATAGCTGGCCATTATCGAGTTCTTCCACTATTGGGATAGTAGCTTTGACTCTTTCGAGGTTATTGGTGCAGTTCATATAATATTAGGTTGTCCCCTAAGTTTCTTCCCTTTTTTTGATGCGAAATGAATACACGATATTTTTTGTTTAAGATGGATTTATTATGTTATATATGAACCGTTCTGTTCTATAACCTTCTTCCATCTCTCAGGAAGCCTCATTATGCCCTCTTTCCAAAATTGTTTAAGTTTACTCTTGTAAAATATTCATCTAGGTGCGTCTTTATTTCGCTTATGGATTTGAAAGATTCACCACGGAGAGAATTTTTTAAGGAGAGGAACAAGCAGTAATCGGATGGAGCAAGGTCTGGGGAGTATGGAGGATGAGGTAGAACGTCCCAATCAAACTGTAATAATTTTTGCCTTACGGATAACGCAACATGCGGTCTTGCGTTGTCGCCTCGTCGGTTCGCCAATTCTAGCCGTTTTTCTGCTACTGGCTGCTTTCAATTGATCCAGTTGATTGCAATATTTGTCAGCATTGATCGTATCATCTTGAGGAAGGAGCTCCTAGTACACTACACCTTTCCAGTCCGACCAAATGCACAGAAGAACCTTCTTCGGACGAAGTCCAGACTTCGCAACGGTTGAAGGTCTATTTTCCTTGGACCAAGTGCGTTTTCGATGCACATTTTGATATAAAATCCAAGTCTCCTCTCCAGTGACAAGCCTCTTTAAGAAAGGATCCCTTTCATGTCGCTGGAGAAGCAAATCGCACGTAGAGACGCGGTTCATAAGGCCGGTCTCCGTCAATAGGTGTCGAACCCAAACTTCATATCGATTCGCATATCCTATCTTGATTAAATGCTCATGTACCGTTGTCTTGGGAATATTAGTGGCATCCACTATCTCACGCACACTATATCGTGGATTTTCAGTGAGCACAGTCTTGATAATGTCCGTATCAGTCGTTGCTGGGCGGCCGCTGCGGTCTTCATCTTTCAACTCGAAATTGCCAGCTCTAAATTTCTTAAACCAATCGCGGACGGTCCTAATAGTGGTAGTACCACTCCCGTAAACGGTGAAAATCTCGCCTGTAGTGTCCTTTGCACTATTGCCTTTTTTAAAGCAATGAAGCATAACATGCCGCAAATGCATCTTTTGGCTCTCCACATTGAACGGTGCAGAAAAAATTTTAAAAGAGACTTTGTCACCAACGAAACGTACTTTGAAAGAGCTCTTGGACGATTGAAACCGATGCCATAAACGGCTAAGAGATAAGCCTGTATTTTTATATAAAAAGAGCCACTTAGATTCACTCATAGCGTGGCGCGGAAGAAACTTAGGGGACAACCTAATATTTTTGGATAAACGCTATTTTAATGAACTGGTCCAGGTTTGCTGAGTTGAACTCGTTATAGATTTGTGTTAGTTGGAAATTCAGTTGGTTGAGATTGTTAGGGTGATTTAGGTAATATCGCTCATGCGTACGATATTCCTTGTTTTATTCCATAGTTCGTCTGAAGGAAGAGAGGGAGGTGAGGATTCTACTGAGAGTGAGGTGGAGGAAGTTTTGTGTTGGAAGTAATGAAGTTGGGAAGAATTACTGCGTGTGTTGAGTTTTCACGTTGCTAGCGGTCAAGAAAGCTAGCAGAGCTGGGCACTTTGAATAATTAGCAGGGTGCGCACCTTTATGGTTGGCACATGTTGGGGGTTTCACATCAGGTGTTTTGTTACAGGATCTTATATCGTGCTGACCAGCGCTTTTGACGCAAACTGTTGGATGAAGTGTGATCGTGAACTTGGCAGCGGAAGCACTGTATGGTTGATTTATGGGAATCGAATTTTTTCCAGTACTTTTAGGTTTTCCACGTATCCGACATGGTTAAATTGTGCCAGGTTCTGGGGTTCTCTATTTGTTGTGAGTAGAAATTTCGGTGCAATGCACGGGATTTAGACCTTGGAATTTAAGATTATTGAAGATTTTAAGTTCGGGAAGGCCGATTAACTCTATGAGAACTACTGTTAAAGTTTTTTCAGTGTTAATGATGTGAGTGTGATATTCTATGTTCTCTTTTAAGCAAATTGTTTTAAATTCGGAAAAATCGTCGATGTTGGTAAACATGATTTTGAACTTGTCGGAAGTATATTTTGCTTGGAAAGCGTTATTGTACTTGTCTTTTAAGTCATCGATAAGTTTAGCGTGGTTGGATGGCTTTTTGGGTGTCATGATGGGTGAAATTGCTTGGGGGTTTGTTGCATTGTTTATTGGAATTATCGTATTTTAATTCTCATTATCTTGCTCGCTGATCAAGAGCCAACGAAGGCGCTGTACCTGTTTTTGATAGGGATGGCTGAGTTGATATTTTCCATACCTTTTTGCATATTTACGACAGAAGGTAAGATTAATAAGAATGAGATTGTAACCTTTTTCTTGAGGTGATAATTTTAAGTTCTTCTTCCGTGGCTTTTTTTTTAGCCACCGTCCATGTGGATGCCTTGTCTGCAGATGCGCAGTCCAGGTTTGCTGTGGTGGCAGTGTCTGATGATATTTTTTCTTCTTTCGGGATGGGGGTTTTGATTGGTTCACTTGGTTTCTCTTTGTTTGACAAGACATTTTTTATTACGCATACACTTGTTTACTGATCATTAAGATTGTAAATAAGAAGGCTTGCTCGAAGATTGATCGGCCTGACCCTGAACAAGATTATATATAGTATCGGCCAAGATGCATCGTGGACAAAGTCAGTCCCATAAAGTAATATTCGCAATTATTAATGATACTGCATTATTATTATTAATTATATTGTATAAATACAGAGAAAACTTATAAAGACATTTAACAGAAGTTAACCTTTGAATTTTAATTCTTAAGCGCATTTTATGCAAATGTTATTTCTACATATGTATGTACGAGAAATAGAAACTGCTGGTCCTTTGCGAGACTTCTTGAATATTACACACGAATAAACGAGAAATAAAAAAATAAGAAACGTATCATAATTGTAGAATTACATAAAAGCTATAACAATGTCAAAACTATAGGTGATAATAAAATTCGTTATAAACAGAATTCATCATTCACACAAACAGTTACACATTTCTAAATAAATTAATGATAATGATTGAATCATGACTCGTGGTATATTATATAAAGTAATTGCTCTTATAGAAAAGAAGTGCAAGAATATTGAAGAAATACTTAGTCAAGAAATTGAAGAAAAATAAGTAAAAAAGTATAGCAGTATATCGACGAAATTTGATCGCTTGTTAGAACGATTACAAAAAGTCTTTCTAATTTTAGATATTCTAATTGGTTTTTGATATTACTTGTATAAACTTAAAAAACAACCATATATGCAAAAATAAACAAATATAAAAAGCAATAAAATCAAAACCAATAAAGAAATATCTCAAGATGACTCCATGTCTTTTGTTTGTCCATGGTTTATTTCAACTCAAGTATGTTCAAACAACAACGAGCGATTTCAATACATTCAAGATCAACAGATTTTGAAAAAACCGTTTCTAATATTCTCTTATTTACAATAGAAGTAATAGTAATTAAACTTGTGTTGAAACAAAATAAGCAGAATATTTGAACATGATTTTTGAAATATCATAACTCTGACGTGATAGTGTTATATTAAATTACGATTAATTAATTACATTTTATGTTAAAATCAATCATGTAGTGTTTTAAGGATATCACGATTTATTTTACTAATAAAATATTCTACTAATAAAAATAATTTACTAATAAAATATCTTTTTCGATTGTAATTTAAGAACTAATGACATTTCAATTAATGACGCAAACATTGTGTCTAGCTATTAAATAGAAATATGAAATGTTGCATCATCGATTACGAATGTGTTAAAATTGAAACCAGTAATATACGGACCAGTAATAAAATAATAATTTATTCTATATTATTTCTTATTTTGTGTCATGAAGTGAAAAGATTACTTCATTACTTATTTTGGGTATATTATTTATGAAACATGCTTCACAAAATATGAATATAAAAATTATAGTTCGGAAAAGAGATAATGTTATAACAATTTTCTCAATTGAATGTCAAATTGAACATCTATTGACCCTCAAATATTATTCGCAATTATTATTATAATTGAAAGTTCGTACCAATGAATATTTTTGAACAAAAAGATAAATCTTTACGACTGTCCCTTTCTTTCTTCACAAACTTTAGTTACATTGTATTCGTTTTGACGTACTGAATCAGAACATCATATCTGTTTTTGACAGAAATTATTTAATTTTCTTTATGAGTTCAGAGAAAAATCTTTATGATCTTTTACATTTTATATGAATAATTTGGTGAATGATCTTTTATATGATGAAATTATAACGATTTATTATATGTTCGTGCCGCAATGTGTTTATATTTTTCATTTCAAATTCTAAGTATGGAGAAATAAGAGTAAGTGTTGTCGAAAATTTATCTAATCCAGATCTTCTGCTAATACCAGTGAATTCCAGGAAAATTTTTCCAAAATCGTTATTAAACTCTGATAAGAAGGATGAAACGCAAAGACAAGCTTTTAAATCAAAGACTATATCGAAACATTTATGGAACAGTTGATCTAATACTAGTGGAATCGTAAATGAAAAAAGACAGAGATTCAACAGAGATCCAATTGAAGCCCTTATGAAGTGTATCCAATTTTAGTGATTTTTGTATATTCGATATCCGATATAATATTTTATTTAGCACATTAGAATAGAATAACTTCCAAATAGATGTCGGAAGGTAATTATGAATTTAAACTTACAAATAATTTAATTTGCGTAAATCGTTGATGTATACCTCAAAGTGAAAATGTGTCATAAAGTTCATAAAAATACAAATACATAATACAAAGATGGTTAACTGAGTAACATAATGTGAATCAATTATAATTTGCAATAAATCCATACTTATATGGGGAAAAATAACGAAAAGTGATATTTATAGACGAAAAGAAATTTAACTTGTATGGATGACAGCTCAGCGTAATGATTTGAATCACAGTGAAAACAGAAATATAATTTGTTACATTGTTTGCACATTATTTATTATATAATATAATAAAAGGAATAGTACATGTTATTAAATTATTAAGCGAAAAGTTGTCGATTTTGGAATTCTTGTAGTTATGTAAAAAAAAAAATTACATAATAATCTGCCTGTATTTATTTTAAACCTTAAGATCTTTATTTTCACAGATTTTATTTTACAGGCTTTTTCAAGCCTCAATTAAATTTTTTAAAACAATTTTTTGTTGTAAAATAAAATGAGACAATAAATTACTTTTTTTCCTTTGAAATTTTATAAATTTAAACGACTGTATAAAGATTAAAAATCTGTCAAACTGAGGAAAGTTTCCTTTTTATAATGATTTCTCAGAAATTGAAGTGTGACTTTTTGTCGTCTTTCTGTTGCAGTTTTAATGAAAACGAGAAGATAGTACGGACTTATGGTTTGTGCGTCTAATATATCTACTAAGTACGATATAATATATTTGTTTACTATAAGTATTTTTTATATCATTCACGTAAGTTCGCCCCAACTATTAGAGAATATCGTTTCAAAGGCTTCAAAGTATATCTTATAATATTTAAAATTTACAGAAATGCTTTTCCATGTTTATAGTGTTTTTTAAAATCTAATGTACGAAAATTTTGTAATGTCATGAGATAGTAATAAAGACACAAATCATCTAAATTGTTATTCTTTTTAAAAAAAAAGAATATATTGCACGATGTATAAGAATAAGTCAGTTTGTCATTAGCCAAACTTATGCAGTTTCCGAAAATAATGAAAACAAAATCGCAAGTGAGAAGCGTTACATCAACAACATTTTATTTCCACATATATATTACATAATTCGAAATCATTTAGTTAGATCCGTTTAATGTACTTTCCGTGTTCTAGTAGACTGTGAATATGGAAAAGAATTCGATTATTCAAGAAGTTGTATAAAGTACATATTAACACTGACACTGAATTATCGTTGATAGCGTTTGAATTGCACAAGAAATTGCGTGAATTAGATTGACAATGAGATAGAATAAAGTTATGTGTTATTCACTGATGAATCACGATTTTGCCATTAGAGCAACGATCGTAGTCAATGGTTTTGATCTGATTCTCGTTATTATAATAAAATTGTAACTCAAAGCGTTTAGATTCTGTGATAGTATAGATTGGAATTTCATTATTTCATCATATAGATTTGATATCTTTATTAGATCTTAAATCGATACGTAGAATGGGACTAGAATTCTTGTTCACAAGATCGCAGCATAATGTATGTATGTGATATTAATATATATATGTAATGTTTTGTATATACATATTATACATTAATAATGTTTTGTATATATATATATATATATACATAACATTATATATATATAATATAAGAGTAATATAAGAGTATCTAAGAAATATTTCACTATCAATATCGAGTATGCAATGCGACAGAAATATATATTTCGCTTTAAAATATCGTTCTTGCTATATTACAGATGAGATACCTTGCAATAATACTTTTCTATAAATTGAACATTCTACTAATTCAGTAGTATTAATACTTAAAGTACGAAGCAATAATATATATAGAATGTTTAATGTTGACAATTAAGTGTTTTCAATTAGATACTTTAATCATGATACTTTGTTCTATTTTAGTTTTAAATAAACTTTTACAGAATAGTTTGAGAAATACTGATAGTAGTAATAGCGATAATAATGTTGATATAATGAATTAATAACGATTCATTGCGTGAAAAATAAAAGAAATTTCTTGAATAAAGATCATGGAAAATATTAATAGTAATTGACAATTTAATGTTACAAATAATTGTAATAAAATGTAGAGAAAATCAACTTCATCAATAAATAGTTGTTTACCTTTCATTTCTAATATCTTTTACATCAAAAACTTTTTGTTATTGTGCAGACAAAAACTAATAGATGAGCGTAAATAAGATTTTTTTGATGCTCCATCCCGTATATTACATTTATTATTATTATTACTATTATTATTATACATAGTATTCATTACTATACACATTTATTATTATTTTTATATATGCATATGAATATAATTCATCCACGTTATCTTTATAATGCAATAAGTAAATAATGCAATAAGTGAAATCACGATTTAAAATAGTTCAAGAACTTTTATGATCATCTTTTTTCTTATCAACAATAAACATTGTGGAATGCGTATTGAGATTAATAATGGCCAGATAACGGATGTAATTCAAACTAAGCCATAATATGCGACAAGCAAAGTTGCTAAGATATTATAAATATCGAAATCACGCGTTGAAAATCATTTATGATTTATTAATTTATTAATTTATTTATCATTAGCAAATATGATATTTGGATTTTGCATAATTCAGTACATTACGAAAGCAAGTCATTTTACTCACGATGATGCAGTGAAAAAAGACATTAAAGATAATTAGGACCAGATACATTAAAATTTTTGTCTAATAATAGAAACTTTAATTACACAAAGATTTGAGTTTTTAAGTTTTGATTTTTTACGGAAAAGGGTAATAAATTCAGGAAAGATGCAGTTATCAAGATGATCGATACATTTTAAATAAAGCTTTTCTAAAAAAAAGATTTATTTTATAAATAAGAATCCAATATTACATTTTGGTTAATTATAGTAACTTTTTTTAAAATATCGTTCAGTAGATATAACGTATTAGTTTTCCTTATCACCAGATTGCGGATTATTATACAATGTAATAGGACCACGATCGATTATCGATCGACTATTGGGGGAAATATGTAATCCGGATAAATCGATATTTAACAGATAATTGAAATTTGGGAAAAATAACTAAAAATATTTTTTCACTAAAAATGTTTTTTGTTGAAAATGTTTTAAAAATAAAATTTGTTTGAATATGTGTTTATTAATGTTTTTATGCAGCGACAGAAAATAACATAATATTGACCAATAAAATTTAAATAGTTAAACACGAGCGAATCGTTGGAATCGAACGTATTAATAAATAACGGATAACCAAAACTCTAGATAATTAAGACCTCAATCAATCTAGATCACGGATAACTGAAACCTCGCTTAATTGAGACTATGACTCCAAAGATATAAAATCTTATTGTTAATTTTGAGAATTCATCTATTTGGAAAATAGATCCTTCAATTTTATAAAATTTATTACATATAAAATAAGAGTAAGCAATTAACAACTAACGTTAGGCTCGATGTAGACTAACAATTTGCGGCAAATCATCGCCTTCTTTTAAGAAAATAGAAATGTAATATTCTATTATTCTTATTTTTATGAAACAAAAAAATCAGACAGCTCATCTGCACCTGGGCCTAATTCGGGGGTCTAGAAAAGAGGCGGCAAACTTCTCCGCCGGCAGCCGCATGAGTCACTCATAGTTTGCCGGTTCTTCTACCATGAAATTCTACCTTTCCATTCTATTCTGCAGCGAGCCATACAAACTACTTTCCCTATCTTCCTTTAACGTTAGCAGCTACAATAAAGAAGACAATTTATACATATATATCTACATTTTCAACGCAGAAAGATCGATGCAATGGAGGAAACAGCGCTAGCGATCAGGAAAGTAAGGATAAGTGCTACATGCGGCCTGTGGGCTGTCAATTAAGCATCTCTAGTCTAGAATAAACAGAATCATACAAACTCTCAGTAGGAATAGAAACAAATACATCCATATATATGTACGTATATAGCAAGCGGCCGGGAATACTGTCATCATGTAATTCTCATCTAATTTTTGTACCATTTTCTGCCTTTCGTTGTTTTTTATACGTTAAAAAGCTATCGTAAAATTATTTTCCGAACGGTTAAATTCTCGAATTCAGGAAATATCTCACAAAAGGAAAGGAAACATCCTTATTTTATACTGAGATTCAGCTGCAATTCCGAAAGATTCCAGAAACGGATCCCGTGGCTAGAAAGGACCGGTGAGGACCTCGAATATAAAATTTTAGTTTCGAATAGTTTTTGAAATATTAGAGAATTAGAAAATATATTAAATTCTGCGTGTGTGAACATTATACATTTTTACCATTACATTTTTACCATTACATTTTTATCATTACATTATAAACTAACGTAATGGTAAAAATTTGAAAAATCCTAATATTTCATCTTCTAGTCTTAATAATCAAGTTTAATAGAATGGCAAAGAAAATTGTACAGCAAGTTTTAATATGTGGGAAAATTTGAATTTTTTAGACCATACTAGATTTTCAATGACGATAAAAATTCTCAATATCTTTAAAGACGTTTGAATTTTTACAAATTTCAAGAGAAATAGAAAGTTCTTTAATTTCTCATTTGCTACATAACGTAAAAATATCTTCAAAAAAAAAAAAAAACAAAGGTTCAGTATAATCAAAGCAAAAGCTTTATATCTTAAAAAGTAAAGCGTTACATGATTTTTTTTATGAACTTATAATAAGACTTGTATTTTTAATTATTCTAAAAATTTGTTCAAATTACCCGAGTGAGAATATTCGGTGACACATTTCGGAGTTGAATCGAATCGGATAATTTTGATCAAGCTTGAGCGTATACCTCTATAAAAGACTTAGACAACGAACATACATGCAGCTGCCTATTTTACTAGTTTCATCACTTAACGGACAGGACCGACCGGTGAAAAATGGAACAAAAATATGGCAACCATGTCAAATTTTTAGATTTAGCAACTATGCTTCTGTCAGGAAATCCTAAACTGTGATGTAGGCAATCAGAAAGAGAATGAGAATGAAGAGTATTCAGTGAGAATATATTATTTTGAATTTGTATAAAATGTAAAGAAAGTCGATGGAACAATAAAATTCACGTTGAAAGTCGACCATAAAACAGACAAAGAAGACGCTCTGACTTTCTAAGACCTCTGTCTCAGCGCGACGGTGATCTTTGAGGAATGCTGCCCGTTTCGCTGAAGTTCTTTCGTCTGGCTTTTTACAGCCGTCGGAGAGATATTAAGAATGCAGATGGTAGGTTTTTAAGACATATTTTTGACTAAATGTGTATACAATTGTTACGTGAGTCTGGAAGGTGGGTACGAGGTGTCTCCGCGTCTAGACTCGAACTGACTGACTGAGTGGTTATGGAGACTGTATGTAATCGTACTAGCAGACGGATCTTTTATGTGGAGCGAATGTGTCTACGTCACTTTTTGGCGCCAGCCAAGAAGCCCTTTGTTTACCAATCTTACCCTTTAAGAAACGTTCCAGATGCTGACTCTACCTCTCAAGGTAAGACAGAGGTCCCTTACAGCAGTGTGCCATGGCATCTAGAACTTTTCGGCAGGGTAGCGTATTCTAGGAACCTAACCTGAGTGTCCGTCTCGAGGTGGGTTGTTCTGCGCCAGAAGAACCTCCTAGAGGGAATAAGGACGTTACCTGTAGACTAGAAATGATACTCAGAAGTACAACAGACAAGCATTATTAAATTCTATTTGAGCTATCGAACATAATCGGACGAGCTGTAGTGTTTTTCATATAAACATCAAATTGTATAATTGTACAAGTATATACATTAAATTTTTGACAAAATTGTAAAGAAATTCTGTAGCATACTAGAAGAGACAGGAACACATGTCGAGGACTACGGTTCTTAGAAGAGATAAACTACTACCTTATGTTGAACAAAACAATGATCAATAGGAGAGAAATGAATGGGCCATTCGATGCGAGTTCTCGATTTGAACGAACTGCAACTCTTTCGCACATGTGTCAATTATAGTTTATCAAAATCAATTTACAAATTTATTTTATATTTTATATTAATTCTGGCACAACGAATGCTAGATCATTGTGTTCGCTTGACTGCAATAAATATCTGTACTGTTACATCATGAAATTCAACCTCTTTAATATAGATTTCGTTCCGAAAACAACTTCTCTAAATTAAATGATTGGAACGAAATAGTCATTCAGGTGATTAAACTTTAGCTTTGATGCCTCATAAGATTATCGACAAGATATGAGTTCCATTACTTCCACTTTAAAATGATTTTGGAAATAATAACTTTTTCTCGAACATCTTTACAAAAACAAAAATATGTTTTCAAAACCGCAATCTCTATAAAATTTGAAGTATTTTAAGGAATATTAATTTCTTTTTGACATTATAGTTTAATTATTTTTTATTTAAAATAACATGTAGAAAAAGTTCAGTTGTAGAAAAAAAATCGTAAAGATCCATTAAAAGACAATGCACTTTTGTGAAAAATCATGCTATACGATGATAGAGTTTTTTTTAGAACAATGTCTAAATTCACCTTTATTTATTATGATTGTTGTATATACATATGTATGTTTGCTCGTAATAAAGTGTCACCGGATTCAATTCAATAAATAATTTCCGATGTGGAAACGGCAACACCGTCCAACACTGTAGTACCACAGACGAGGTATATGAATAGACCTAGCACACAATATATTTTTTCGGCCCACGATTGGAGGGTGTATTGGCTTACCATTTTCGTGTCACATCCTGTCGTATTGTCGACATTTCGTGTAGATTCAGGCAAGTTTTGCACCGCGAAAATAAAAAAATATGGACAGTGTTGTCAGATTTATTTTGAGAATTATTCATTGAATTGAATGTGGTGGAACATCAATGCAAAAATATAACGATTTAAAACAGAGATTGATGAAAATCGAGATGAAAAATTTAGTATATATTTGATTATTAACATCTATTTAATAGTATTAGAAAAAATTTATTGAAATATGATATTTTTATTAACAATATAGTTAGATATGACGTCTTTTTATTTACAAATTTGTAAAATCACAACTGAATGAATTATTTTTGTCCCTTTATAGCTTTCATTTGTTGAAAGTTTGAACTTATCAATATCTACAAATATTTCTACATTATATTTCTACAAATATTGTTTGCAATTGTGAGTCAGTGGTGTGTCATGTGTGTTCGTCGCGTGTCGTGGTGTTGGTCTGGATTCGTCGTGTTATAGAAAGTCAGCGAGAAAAGACGTTTTGTCTCAGAGTCGTCACCAGACTCATCATCAGATGATGGCGACTCCTACCCCAAACGTATTTTTGGTTGTTAGGGATTCTAAGGCTGGGCCTGGAAAATGGTCACCCATCCTAGAGTTGACTGGTCCGCACGCCGCATGCTTCATCATGAAGCTGATGATCGCCATCGATCCATAGGTACGCTGCGTCTACTTGCGGTTGGTGATTTTGTATGTTTATGAGGTACTATAGCCGCTACACAATAAAGAAGCACATTATGTATTGTAAATTATTTCTTGTAAAATTTATCCGTTTCGAAATTTCGAAGTCAAATTTATTTTTTTTGAATGATACTATACATATTTTCTTTTTTATAATACAATGTTATTTATTAAGACGAACTCACTAAGTTGCATTTTCGACGGCCGAAATCATTTATTGTTATAAATTGTTAATAAAGATGAGTGGCTTAATGATATATATTAACATATATTAACATATAATATATATTTTTATGAGTTCGTATTTTCCTCCATTTTAATTGTCAGTGAACTTGTAGATTAATCACTCCTTCACTAATTTCGACGATCCTTAACAAAGTTCAACATACGCATTACAGGAAAAAACTGTTCAAAATACCTTCACAATACATTCAAAAATCACCGAAATCGGTGAGGAAGTAGTCAATATACACTTTCACCCAAATGCCTCCGTTATGGTGCATAATGACAAAAGCGAATTAAAGGGATACAGGCAAGTTTCGGTTTTCCTGAACGAAAGCATAGTTGCCGAAACCTAAACTAAAGTAGTTATTTCACATAGTTGCCATATTTCTGTTGCTATTTTGTCCATCGACTCGATGAAATGGTTAAACTAGCGAAATAGGTGAGTTAGAAGATTTTTCGTTTCCGAATCCGCTTAAGCTCAACTAAAATTATCCGATTCGACACTCATATATCGCTCATATACTCACATTCAAATCTTTTGGGCAAATTTTTATTTAAATAACAAGTAATAAACAATTAAAAGTAACAATTAAAACTTTTGTCTAAATAAAATTTAAATAGAATTAAATAAAATCATTTAAATGATATCAAAAATAACTTAATCCATATTTTTGATTTTCAAGAAAGTGCTTATTTCACATAAGTTTCCTTTCTATTCTTTGATCTGCAGAAATATAATTTACATTACATAATAAACTCCAAATTTGTAAATACATTCAACATTGGTCGATTTTGCGAGATATATAAGGATAGATCCTTAGATATGTTTGTATTTTTCATTAAATCTTCACGAATTATTAAAGATTTATATTAAATAAATAATAATTGTTATTGTCACAATATTTATAAGTAAAGTAGTTTATAAAAGTTTCGAATAATTTTTTTATATTTTGGTTAATAAGCGTAATTTTTAATTAATGAATTTATGTTATTTGTCATATGCATTGCATAATTAAAATTGTTAAAAATTTAATGTAAATTTGAATATGTAATATAAGGAATATGTAAATGAAAATATATAATAATTTTAATTAATAATAATTTGAAATAGTTAAAAATTCAGTTAGTTAAAAATTGTTTTTAAGAATTTTAATACAATATAATTCATTTATAAAACCATGTAGTAATAATTTTAAAATTTTAATTTACTATATATTGAAAAAAGTTGTGATCCGTAAAACGTGGATAAAGCTTTTTCTGATATACAAAAGAATGATTTTGGTTAATTAATAACTTCACATTTTGGTATTAAATATTTGATAACATTGTAATGGGTCTAAAAATCATGTTGCTGGCGGATACACTAGTTCCCCAACTTACCGTTATTTAAAAGTAGAGTGCGCTGAAACCAGTGTAATGATTTTTTAATATGTCGATATTTCAGGTCACAGGCCACAAAAGTCCGTAAGATGCAATGTCTATTCACATACTTCGTTTTGTGACCTCGTCTCTGCCGGCAATATTTGTCTAAGTTGATACGGCAGGGTGTAGCACGGAAATGGTCAGGTGACCTTCAAAACGTGGAACACGAAAAAGCATTTGCTGTTCGGTCTATCTTATTAGTCAATGATTAAATATATTTATTAAAATTATAATAATTTTCACAATTGAATATGAAATTTTAATTTCATTATTTGTAACTTTTATATATATATTACATTTGTTAACAAAAAAGTAGCTTGATCAAATATATTTATATGGTTTATAAATTAATTATTTATACATATTTAATCAATGATTAATTATATTTTGTGATTAGTTTTGTAATGTACATAAATATAAGATAAAATCGAAATATTCATTCATTTGTTTATGAAAAACTTAATTCGATTAATAACCTTCTTAAAAACATGTGGTAAAGTGTAAAGTATAAGATTTTCCTTCAATTACAGTAAACGGTAAACGTTTCGTGATGGCAGTAGGTAATAAGAAAATGTTAGAAATTCAGTTTTATCCACCTACGTTAATGTCATCTTTTATGGATTCTTATCCTCCAACAAAGTTGGATATGTCTTTGTACGATAGTGGAAATATTGGTTATTTTCAGAATTACAGGAACGAAACACTATCGAAATTTTCGGTAAGCTCTTCTCCAATACAATTAATTAAAACTTATAATATGGAGAAAGTTTTTCATTAATTAATTTACAAAGAACAAAATTTTTTCTTCATGTATGAATTTTTATTCTCTCTGGGATATGATTAACTACATGTCTGATAATATAAATAAATTTTTAATTTTTTGTTACAATTTTTTTACATTTTTAATGAATATAAATAATAATAATGGTTATAC
>KQ435887.1:0-17393 GCA_001276565.1 Melipona quadrifasciata
AAAATCACTTTCAGTGATAAAACGTATCACACTCTATTGTACACAACATTTTGTTCAAAGCTAAAAGATGAAAGATCGCTTCAACGAATGTTGATCTCTTCCAGACAATTCGTCAGATAAATGTTTACATGAGTGCGCGTTGAAATCTGTTGTAATCCACGTATCAATTTCCAAAAAATGTTCTCGACATAATAATCGATACGAAAAAAGGCAAGAAGCAGAAGCTCGTTTGCGCGATTCCGTTCATCCAGTGTTTAATTATTAATTAGCAAACATAAACGAATCTAAAATCGTCAAGCGGAATTATCACGTGTCGACGAGAATTCGCTAACGATCGTATCCAGCACCGCCAATTCCCCCTCGTTTCAGCAAATATTTTCTCTTTTTTATTTTTTTTATTTTTTATTTTTTTTATTTTGCGCGCGTGATAGCTCGCGCATGGTTTTTTCCACAATCCTAATAATCGCATAAAACATCAGTCACGGCAAAATATTATCTGTATTACTCTGAAATATCGTCCGTTTTGTCTTTGGACAAAACACGAGTGTATTTTTCTATTTTTAATAAAAAGATGTGTCTATTGAAATTAACGAGCTGTAATCTGATTGTCAGAGAAATTGTTTTACTTCAGAATTTTGTTTGTATAAATGTGATGCAACAAACGAGGAGCATAATTAAATGACGCATAGTCATGGAAAATTGTAGTGACGATACTTCGAACTGTTACAACTTCGTAGGAGAAAATCACACAATAATCTACTCTTATATAATAATCACATTTTAAAGAGTAAAGTTTCGAATTTCACTGTTCCAAATTTGCTTTTTTCAAAGATGTTTCTACATTGTGTAACGGATGAGAAAGTAAGAGTGCTTCAGTAGTACAAGAGTACAAAAAAATGTTTTCGTGATTTGAGCCAGCATGGTCTTGAAAATTGAAATTTTCTCTTTACAATGACTTCCCAAACTTGCTATACAATTTTTTTTTTTTTTTATCATTCTATTGAGCTTTAAGGATTGAGATTAAAACTCTCTTCAATTGTTGTCTTTTAAAGTTCAATAAAATGACGAGAAAAAATTGTAGAGCAAGCTTTAAAAGTCGAATTTTAGTCGTTCGTAAGAAGAGAAAACTTCAATCTTCAAGATCATAAATAAACTTTTCCAATGTTTTTACATACGTATGAACTTTTACAATTCTTTTTAATCCCTTAAGCGTTGATGTCGAAATTATATATATTTGTCACGAGACGAATCGTGTCAACAAAAGTAAAGAAACGCACGTGACCAAAACATACTCGCAATCTCCCGATATTGAAGCATTTAAATCCGAGAAGTCGAAACAAAGCCCTGACAGTGATGCAAATCTGTTGCTAAGCCTCCGTTTCCCAATCAATAGCGGAGCTCCCTTGCATTCACCACGTGCTCAGCACACCAATGTTTTGTTTAGCACACCTCTACTGACTCGACTCGTTGAGCAGATTATACAATAGTAGACATATAAAGCTCGAGTTTTCGAAGCTTCAAGACTCAATCTTAAAAGCTTTTGAGTCTTCAATACTGATGCTGTACGAAATTCAAGCTTTCAAATATTTTAAGTATCGAAGACTTCAAGACATAGCTGTCAAAGTTTTTAAGGTTCATTTTGTGAGTAATACGCCATTACTATCGACATATGTATGTGACATTTGACAGTCTATGATACTTTCTATTCGTTGTATATATCATCTATCTATCTATCTATCCATTATAAGTTAAATCTATGTATTAGGGTGTCTCATAAGTTTCTTCCCTTTTTTTGATGCAAAATGAATACACGATATTTTTTGTTTAAGATGGATTTATTATGTTATAAATGAACCGTTCTGCTCTATAACCTTCTTCCATCTCTCAGGAAGCCTCATTATCCCCTCTTTCCTCCAAAATTGTTTAAGTTTACTTGTAAAATATTCATCTAGGTGCGTTTTTATTTCGCTTATGGATTTGAAAGATTTACCACGGAGAGAATTTTTTAAGGAGAGGAACAAATAGTATTCGGATGGTGCAAGGTCTGGGGAGTATGGAGGATGAGGTAGAACGTCCCAATCAAACTGTAATAATTTTTGCCTTACGGCTAACGCAACATGCGGTCTTGCGTTGTCGTGATGGAAAACGACGCCTCGTCGGTTCGCCAATTCTGGCCGTTTTTCTGCTACTGGCTGCTTTCAATTGATCCAGTTGATTGTAATATTTGTCAGCATTGATCGTATCATCTTGAGGAAGGCGCTCGTAGTACGCTACACCTTTCCAGTCCCACCAAATGCACAGAAGAACCTTCTGCGGATGAAGTCCAGGCTTCGCAACAGTTAAAGGTCTATCTTCCTTGGACCAAGTGCGTTTTCGATGCACATTTTGCTATAAAATTCAAGTCTCGTCTCCAGTGACAAGCCTCTTTAAGAAAGGATCCCTTTCATGTCGCTGGAGAAGCAAAGCATAAGGCCGGTCTCCGTCAATAGGTGTGGAACCCAAACTTCATATCGATATCCTATCTTGATTAAATGCTTATGCACCGTTGTCTTGGGAATATTAGTGGCATCCACTATCTCACGCACACTATATCGTAGATTTTCAGTGAGCACAGTCTTGATAATGTCCGTATCAGTCGTTGCTGGGCGGCCGCTACGGTCTTCATCTTTCAACTCGAAATTGCCAGCTCCAAATTTCTTAAACCAATTACGGACGGTCCTAATAGTGGTAGTACCACTCCCGTAAACGGTGAAAATCTCGTCTGCAGTGTCCTTTGCACTATTGCCTTTTTTAAAGCAATGAAGCATAACATGCCGCAAATGCATCTTTTGGCTCTCCATATTGAACGGTGCAGAAAAATTTTTAAAAGAGACTTTGTCACCAACGAAACGTACTTTGAAAGAGCTCTGGGACGACCGAAACCGATGCCATAAACGGCTAAGAGAAAAGCCTGCATGTTCATATAAACACAGCCACTTAGAGTCACTCATAGCGTGACGCGGAAGAAATAATGAATTATTCTACCTATGAAAATAAGTATAGAATACAATAATTTTTTTCACAAGATGCTTCATTCTTGAGGAAACTCAATTTGAAACATAAACTCAAATCCTATTTTTCTTGAAAATTTTGTTTTATAATTTGTCCTATATTATTCCTTGTTCCGCAACCTTTTATCGATCACTTCCGTACAGTTTAGAATTAGCAAAATTCAAGTACACTTGTTTCCCGACTCCATTTCAATTTTAATTTCATTCTTTATTTCTGATATATTTTTTTTATGTAGAAGATTATTGTTATTCTTTAATACCAAGACATCCATATGTATTATGAAAAAGTAAATTTGATCTTAAGATATCCTCGATCTGAAAAAAAAATGATTTGCTCTATACGATGTGCTCTTTATGTTAAACAACAATTACAAAAATATGTTTTTGATAGATCTCTATCTTAACGAGATGTTTTTACTACATATGAATAATTTGTACATGGGAAAGACAAATATTATACGAAGTGGTTGATGCGACTTTAAATAAAAGAAGAATATGTTACACGTATTTTATTAACAATATACATTTATAAAAAGAAAAAAAAAAATTGCTAACAATTTAAAAAAATATTAAAAATTTTAGATAATAATCCCTCAAAAAGATTAAAACGTCTAATATGGCATTTGTTCTTGTAATTACACAACATACATCTGCTGCTTTTATAATTAAAGGATACACTCGCTACATTCATTAATAGATGAGTAAAGTTATAAAACATCGCGTGGATAGAATCGAGCAATTTTTTTTTTTTTTTTAATATTCAACGACATGGTAAATAAAATTTTGCAACATCGTGCATAGCTTCCGTCGAACGGGTAACATGGGAAATTGGTCGACAAAAAACGATACAATCGCATATGACGAGTGACGATCGACAAAACGAATTCCTTTCTTCTATTGCTATCAAACGTGAAACATATCCGTCTCTCGGATAATGGTAGACAATTTTTTTCGAATGTTAGTACTAGTATTTAATATACCAAATATTACATAAATAAATAAAATTACCTATGGAACATGATTGTATTTATTATGAATACGATTACTGTATCATAAGATTAGGGGACAGAAATTGTGAACAACCGACTGAGGGATGACTCAACATGCAAAAGAAATAAGATTCATTCATTTAAAGGCTTGTTGAAATGGCGTGATAAAAAAAAATGGTTGGATGTGATTTCCACTTGGGAGAAATTACAGAAAAATTATTAGAAATTTAAAAAAATTACAGAAAAATAAATAAAATAAAAAAAAGCCAAAATATATTGTAAATTACAATTACAATATGGGAACTGTTGATAGAAGTGATTAAGCTCAATTAAATCAGTAAGTAAAAAAAAAAAAAAATTAGCAAAAAGCGAAGAATACTTTTGCATTCAGCAACTGAATTTTACGTTCTTCACTTATTTTCATAAGTAGAATAATTAGTTATGACCAATCCAAAATTAGCCAAATTCAAGTATACTTAAGAAATTTTCAAGTTCGATTTTTTTTTCAAAAAATTTTAATCTTCCTTCTTGTCTTATTTCCGTATTTCTTTTAAAGAAAAGCTACAACTGCATTTTCTAATCCAACGCGTAAAAATGCGTAAGATTATGCTTGAAATCATTTGATTTGTGTAATAACACTTTTTTCTATCTGCAACCATTTGGACGGCTCTATAGCTTGTTCCAGTTACGATAAATAACAGCAGGTTGGTCAACAAGTCTTCCGTGCGGTCTTTTCCAAGTAAATATCACAAAACTTTTTCACATTACACAAGAATGTATTGACCATTTCGATCCATTGCTTTTTGCTATCTTTCTGGCAGCTTCGTAATTCCATGCTCGAAGAAGTCCTGACCTTTCGCGGCAAAAAAACTGATCCATTTGACATCGTCATCAAAATCGAACGGCTGTTACATATCGTTTCAACTATTAGAAAATCCGCTCGCCGACAGCGAAATTACAGCGCAGGGCGTGGATCTCTCGAAATCGGCGGAATAGTCGAAATAGATGCAGACGAGTCGAACGGAGAGGCTTAAAAATATTCTCGAGTTTGAAATAGATGAAATAAACCACTGACACGGGGGATAAAAGCGTTTTTCGTATATCTCGACGAAAAGAACCGGCGGATCCCTTTGCCTGTTCCGCGTGACGTCATGTAGCACGCCGCGATAGAGATACGCCTTCGGGATTACACAAATCCTAGTTTATTGTAACCGGTAAGGAAGTTCGGCTGGTGCTGGCACCGGCACACACGATCTTCCGCTGTATCATTTCGAGAGATTCCATTTCCAACTGAGGTATCTCTGGCTTGAACTAAATAAAAACGACGGGCCCGAGAGAGATCCGGGGGGTCGTGGATGGCCAGTCAATTACGAGGGGAAAATCGTATTCGCAGAATCGAATGGGTCATCATCCTCGACTGGCTCGAATAATAAAAAAATACTAGCGGTATGGGATTCGTGTTATTCGATTACGCTGTGGGACAGGATTGTGTTTATTTATGCGCCTTCGAAACGTTGTTCCGAGCGAAGTATCGAACGATTTTTATACAACCGGTGCTGCGTTTCTGGAAGAATTCATTTTGAAATAATCTGAGTATGTTAAGCTTTAGTTTAAAGAAGTCAGAGTATCGGTCCATATGGTACATACATCTAACAAGTTTCAAATACGTATTTAAAATCAGGCGATAATATTTCTTAAACTACTTCGAAACCTAACCTCTTGCACTAGTAACTGGACCATAACGAGTGACCATAACGAGTGACCAAATCGTACACATTAATTCGTCTATTCTTTTGAATTCATCGGTATATTAATGGATAAAAATTACTAAGAAGTAATAAATTTATTATTTGTTTTGTCTGGGTTATATTTCAATATACTTAAAAAAATATTGCAATTTTGTCATTCCAGCGCAAGAGGTTAAAATGTTTCGTATGTTTTAAGAGAACCTATGAATAAATCTGAAACACGACCTCAAGAGAATCTATATAAAATTGTGCTTGCGTTCTCACAAGTGAACGAAACTTAGTTTGATTAATAATTTGTAATTAATGTAATAATACTGGTGTAATTATGTGTAACAGTTTATTGTGAATACGCCTGTATCGGGAATTTAAAATACGAAATACGAAATTCTATATACAAAGTTATAATAATGTAATAATTTTATAGTGAATGTAATAATTTCATGACTTTTGTTCCAGCTTATTTTCGAGCAAATAGATGCAAGAAATATTGTCATTTTTACATTTTCAATCTTATTAGAACTTGTTGCTTTACATGCAACGTGAATAAGAAGAAGATTCTTCTTTAAGAAGATGTACAATAAAAAATAATTATTTTGTATCTATATTAATCAGAATTTTTTCATATTTTGTTTAATGTTTGAGAGAATTTTTTAATTTTAGAGAAATACGAGTAAATCGAAAATAAAGGCTAAGAAAACACAAGTACTAAACGAATTAATAGACTAAAATGTTTGAAGTCTTTGTTCCTCCTTTCAAATGTTTGAAATTCGTGCCCAAATTAGTTTCTATCGAACTTATTTGACTTGAATGAATGGCAAAAGCCTAATGAAAAATTTACTAATAACATTAAATATCAAAACTTAATATTTTGATTTAAAATCTCGGAGAAATTGTAAAATACAGAGGAAATTACTGCAATAGAAGTTGGTGAACTGTTGATTTTATAAACCAAAAAATAGATAAGTGATAATATTTGGATTCTTTAAAACAAAACATAATTTAAAATTTTTTGGCACATTTCAATTTCAACAGAACACTTTATATTTTCAAGGAAACGAAAGTTGAAAATTTATCAAGCACAATTTATATCAAGCCAGCTTTTAACTAAATTCCATTTTTCTGAAAATTTTTTTCATAACATACTGTTAATTATTCGCCCCTATTCAGTCTGGAATTAATTACATTCAAACATACTTGAGTAACTTTTTTTTCGAAAATGAAGCCTCAAACGAAAAAATACTCTTCTTTTTCGATTTATTTTTTTTTTATGAAGAATTATCCGTTTTTTGATTGCAGGTCGAGCACACTCTGAATAGAATTCTGTGAATGCGCAACTAAAAATTACTTTTAATATCAATTTAAAACCGGACGATCAACAAAAAGCCAACTCTTTTGATTTCGGAAATGCATGTAACGCACATGGTTCAGCCAGAATGAAAGCAATACCGTACAATGAAACAGGATATTCCTGGATGATAAATTTTATTATTTAAAAAAAACTGTTAAACATGCTTCCCATTCCATTAAATATGCAATCCCGCCCTTTGTATTGCATGCCTCTTAGTACAAGATAATAAAACGTTACTCTGTTCCATTGTGCGTTTTAATTACAGAAAAATATTACGTATCGGTTTACAGCAGGTGTTTATTCCAATTTGAATAAATCATTTCGTATTTTTGTAATGTAGACAGCGAAGCAATGAGCAGACAAAACACGATTTTTCAAAATATGTATACTATATGTAGTAACGACACTGGTTATCAAACAATAAATATACAAAGTCAATTTTTCAGTAATGATTTAGTAATATAAAGTATAAAACGAAATATCAACTTTGTCTTTTAAATATGTGTTTTGTATTATTTGAAATATTTCTTTCAGTTATTGAAAAAAATTTAGAAATGATTTACGATCAATGGAATATCTGCACAATTAGGGATATATTTTCATAATTTATAGATATTATAATTTGTCAAAATACTTTATTAAAGTTCTTCAATTCAAATATTACAAACAGACTTTATATTACAATAGTTAACAGTAATTCCCATTAATATTAGAGTATCAAATATTACAAGTAAAAAAGAAAATCGTACAATGACAAACCTTGGGCTCACTTTAAATCTTGAAGTCTCTACCGTCTCAAAATACGCCGTTCATTTTATTCTGAAATTTTTACGTCACGTAACGAGTGATGAAACAAAGATACTTTCCATTTTCAAAGCAATCTATAAACTGTCACTTTTATTGAAAAAATTTTTTCATGATTAAATTTACAATGGATAGGAGAAAAAAAAAAACTTGACGTATGATTTCTTTTCGCGATTCTATTGAACTTTGAATGTCAGGCAAATGTAAAAATAAATCAAACATTTCAAAACAAAATGCGAGTATTTCCATCCTTTAAATAAAATACTAGTTTTAAATATCTGTTCATGTTTCAACAAATCCTATTTTTAAGTTACGTGCGTAATTTAAAATAAAACAGATTATTCGTTAAAAGAGCATTGGAGAAATGTTATTCCCGATGTCACATCACTCACTTTCCGATTGTATCACCAGTTGTATATCCATTAAAACTATGACGAGACAGTACAAAAGAAACGAAACTGAAGCTTTAAATACACGCCCAGGTGTTACACCGACAGTTAGCATATCAGAATTAATCGAAACGATAAATCTCTCGCGGGGCTATCGTTCATGATTTATCGGACGAGCAGCTCGCGGTTCGTTTTATCGAGTACCGATTACGAGCAATTCGAAATCGTTAGAAAGATGCATTACCGTCTCATCTAATGATCGGAACAACTTGTATCTAAGATAATTGGAGCTCGGTGAAATTTCACACTTATCTCGTACTTTGTATGCAGCACCTTTGCTAAAAAATTTCATGTATAAAATTATTTTAAAAGAATTGCAATTAACTACTCGTATGTAACACGGTGCTGTATTAAAATAGTGTTAAGCGAAATTTAAAACACCAGAAACAATGTAATGGAAAAATTTGTGCTATATTATTTAAATTTATTTTGTTCGGAAGAGTTTCCATGCTACAATACCCACTGTCTGAGTGCAAGCACGTCGGGGAAAGTTTACGAGTTTTTAAGTGCCCTGAGCAGGCTTGTGTCGCCAGGAAACCATAGTCATCTGGCTGAGCTTTGTTCTGAGCAGACAGGACCCTCGACCGTGGACTGAAGCATGGAACCAACCGAACACGTGCGAAACACGAGCCCGCAAGATCACCCAAGACGGCAACGTGCATCCGCCCTTCGTGCGCCATCTTGGGCCTGCGATTTTCCGAAGCCGAAGGAGAGAGAACCGAGCGTCCATGCTTTCCTTCGGCTTGCAAGTTAGATTTAGTTTGACTTCCGAGCAATAAGGTTTACTCTCTCGCGACACAAAACTACTACGAGGGGAAAACCCCCTGATATTTCAGCGCGCGAATACACATACAGATCACTTATCAAACACGATCTCGCCACGCTACACACGCGCGCGAACATTGGTCCTTCGAGCCGGATTCGCGAATCGGTTCGGATGCTATGAAATGCACTCTATTAGTGATTAGTGCTACAGAAGCAGACCACGGGTTCCGTAGCAACCGTTACTAGCGCACGAGGTCAGCCACAAGGATACGATCGCGGACGAGCCACGACCGAATGTCGCAGAGAACCATCTCTAGGGCAGCCACTCCAGGAAGGACGACTGCTCGATCAAGGTTCGAAATCGAAGATTCCCCGCTGGTCACAATCCACAGAGTACAAGGCCAGTGTACCCGTCATCCATTGCTATCTTCCTACGGTGAGTCGAGTTTCTTTCATTGTTTGACTTGCGCGGGATAGGAAAAATGGAACGGACCGATAGTTCCGATCTCCAACAGTTCATGAGAGAGCGAGGCCGCATCAAGGCGTCCCTAACGCGTCTTGAAACCTTTTGACACGCGAGGAGAAACCGAATCGATCGACTCCCTTCAGGAGAGACTCGACGACTGCCGTGCCCTACCACAACGATTCGAAGCGATTCAGGGCCGCATAGTTGCGATCGTTGAGGGCACGGCTGACGAAGAAGTCCATGAGCGGCACTCGCACGAGTTTGAACACACGTATTATCGGTTGATAGGCGCGCTTCGGCACCGAATACGGATCTTGCAAGGACCAGTAACGTCGAGCGATGCGCGATACACAATTGACGTCCACGTCTTCGGCCAGCCCCGAAACACCTCCCTTAATCAGGTTACCTACTATTGCGCTACCTCAATTTCACGGTACCTTGGGGGAATGGGTCTACTTTCGCGACAGCTTCGAGTCTCTGATAAATCGGAACGAGTCTTTAAGCAACATTGATCGCTTCCATTATCTAAAATCAGCGGTAAAGGGCAAGACACTCCCAGTGTCCAACAGCAACTACGATGCTACGCAAGCGCTACGAGGTCACCAATGAGCTCATTGACTACCACTTAGATGCGCTATTCGATCTCAAAACTATCCGCAATGAATCGCCGAACGAGTTGAGGGAATTACTCGACGATTTCACCAATCACACTTGATCCTTGATATTACTAGGCCAAACGGTAGACAAGTGGGACACTCTGCTGATTCACCTCATAGTCCGAAAATTAGATGCGCAGACCAGACGAGAGTGGAGAAGACACGTTTCCGAGGCAGACCGAACGAAGACACTCTCCAATCTAATGGCCTTTCTGGAGCAACGGCACAAGTTCTTCACCAAAGACGGTCAATCGAGCCAAGTCCTCCCACCGACTTCCCACAGATTCATCGCGCAACGGGAGCGTAAGCCCGCCGTTGTGCTACACGCAAACGAACTGCCCGCTTTGCTCCGATAACCATTTATTGTCGCGGTGCGAGAGCTTCAAGTGCGTTCCAAATAGTGCGTTCCAGGCGCTCGCCTGCAACATTATTACGAACGAATACCTCGACCATCAATTGACGCGATTCTGGGACATTGAAGTGGTCCCGGTCAACGATGACCCGACCAATCACCCCTGCGAGGATCTCTTCACACGGATGGCTGCACGGAATGCCTCCGGCCGATACAGCGTCACCATCCCGTTTAACGACAAACTCCAAATCCATGGCTGAAAGGCGATTCTTTAATTTAGAAAGGAAGTTGTTACGGTCGCCCAACCTGCGTCATGAGTATATCGGATTCATGCGCGAATACGAAAATCTCGGGCATGTAATCAAGATATCGCACGACACTAGTCTGAAAAACTCTTACTATTGGGTTGTCCGAAAAGTTCGTGCCGATTTTTGTTAGGTGGCGTAAGGACAGATCTGAATATATTAGAACGATTGAAAACAAATGACACTCGTACATATTGTAAAAGATGGTACTTCAGGCATATTTGGAAAAAAATTTGGTTACGATACGTTAATTTTTGTCAGTTTTATACACCTTTGAATGTGGAAGAAAACAAAGTGCATTTTAGGCATTTAATGCTTTTCTTTTACCGGAAAGGCAAAAATGCCACACAAGAAAGAACTGTGCGAAAGTGGTTTGCTAGGTTTAAAGATGGTGATTTCAACTTTAAAGATCAAGAACGCCCGGGTAGGCCCTCCACCAAAGATGAAGATCAGATTAAAACACTAATCGAGAATAACCCACGCTATACGACACGTAAATTAGCAGAAATGTTAAATATGTCAAAATCCACCATCCACGAGCATTTTGTTAAACCGTTTTAATGTATGGGTTCCCCACGATTTAACGGAGAAAAACCTGATGGATCGCATTTCCATTTGCGACTCGCTCTATAAACGCAACGAGGAGACACCATTTTTGAAGCAAGTAGTGACGGGGGGTGAAAAATGGATCATTTATAATAATGTTAAGCGGAAAAGATCTTGGGCAAAGCGAAATGAACTACCTTTAGCCACCCCAAAAGCCGGTCTTCATCCAAAGAAGGTCATGCTCTGTGTCTGGTGGGATTGGAAAGGGATCCTGTATTATGAGCTTTTACCAAACAACGAGACGATAAATTCAGAAAAGTATTGTTCCCAATTAGACGAATTAAAGACAGGAATTGAACAAAAACGTCCCGAAATAGCGAATCGGAAGGGCGTCGTGTTTCATCAGGACAATGCGAGGACTTTGATAACTCGACAAAAGTTGTAGTCGGTTGGAATGTTCTACCCCATCCATCATATTCAACCGGACCTCGCACTCTCTGATTTCCACCTATTTCGATCATTACAAAATTCCCTTAATAGAAAAAACTTCAACTCTTTGGTCGAGATAAAAAAGCACATAGAAAAGTTTTTCGCTGAAAAATCTGAAAGATTCTGAAATGACGGAATTTTCAAGTTGCCTGAAAGATGAAGAAAGGTTGTAGAACAGAATGGCACCTATATAACTTAATAAATGTATATTAAAATTTAAATTTTCTGCGTTTCAATTTTCCTCCAAAATCGGCACGAACTTTCCGGATACTCCAATACCGCATCATGTCGTGGTAAAGGAAAGTAGCATCACGACTAAGATTCGTCTTCGATGGGTTTGCCAAGTCGACCAGTGGAATCTCCATCAACGATGCCCAACTGGTCGGCCCGGTTGTGCAGGACGATCTACTATCCATATTAAGAAGATTTAGACAATATCCCGTCGTGATAAGTGTGAATATTGAGAAAATGTATAGGCAAATTCTCATCTCCCCCGATCAGCGGCTATTCCAGCGCATTGTTTGGCGGGAACAGCCTTCCCTCCTCCTAGTGACATTTGAGCTGAACACCATCACTTACGGCATGGCGGCGGCGTCATACTTAGCCACTCGCACTTTGAGGCAAGTCGGCATTGAATGATTTCCCCACCGCGAGTCGCGTAATCAAGAACGATTTCTACGTGGATGATCTCTTGACCGGCGTGGAAACCTCCACAGAGGCGCGACAGATCAAACGGGAGGTGGAAAGGATTTTACGCGAAGCAGGATTCGTTCTACGAAAGTAGGCCTCGAACGAGACCGCGATCTTATATGAGAATTCGAAAGCGACGGTTCCCATCGCGCCAGATGAAACGGGTTCCCGAACTCTCGGGCTGCTATGGGCTCCCGCCCTCGACACTCTGAAATTCCCGGCGAATACCTCTGACACAAGGCGCGTGACGAAACGAACGATTCTGTCCCAAGACGAGAGAACATTTGACCCCCTCGGCTTAATAGCTTCCGTAGTCATAACCGCGAAGCTGTTGATACAAGCGCTGTGGCGATGGGAATTATCATGGGACGAATCGGTGCCGCAGCACGTCTTCATGGAATTTTACAATTTCCAATCTGACATTTCGCTGCTCAGTTAACTATCAATTCCTCGTTGGGTATCAACACGAGCGTCCGCGGAAGTAGAAATCCACGGGTTTTGCGATGCGTCCAAAAAGGCATACGGTGCCTGTGTGTACTTGCGAACGACCGACCCATCGGAAGAAATCGAAGTCCGACTCTTGTGCTGCAAATCGCGCATAGCGCCCCTTAAAAGGATCAGTTTACCCCGACTAGAACTTTGCGGGGTACTGCTCTTAAACCAACTAGTAAACAAGGTGCGAACTGCTTCGAGACTATCAATCATCAAAGACACTCCACGATAGTGTTGGCGTCTGTGAAGGACTCTCCCGACTGTTGGAAGACCTTCGTGGCAAATCGCGTGACCGAAATTTTGTCTCTTTCGCGCGGCGACTGGAATCATGTCACGTCAGCAGAAAACCCGGCGAACATCCTATCACGGGGCGTCTCTGCATCCAGTTTGCAAAACTCAAATCACTGGTGGAGAGGATCCTTATGGCTAGGTCAACCTCGCGATACATGGCCACTCGACCACCTCCCGCGGAGATACCTGAAGAGCAGGCTGTAAGTTGCGCCTCCGTGGAAACAAAGAACGAGCCGGAACTCGAGATGCTTCGGAAATACTCGAACTACTCGCAATTGATCCGCGTCACCACGTCTCAAATTTCACCGTGCGTTGAGACAACGCATCAACCACAAGAGCGCAAGCAGAAGCCAGCTCCCTGAAACAACTCTGGATAGTACAGGGCAGACTCTAATGACACAAGAATTGAATTCAGCCGAGGTCGTCATCGTTAGAATCGTCCAGAGGCAGACCTTCAAACGCGACATAGAAGAACTCAAGAGAGGCAAAGACAGCCGCTCGAATTCACTACGCTCCCTGGGCCCCCTCTTGGACGACAAGGAATTACTCCGCGTGGGTGGTAGGCTCGCATTCGCGGATTTAAGCTACGAACAGCGACACCCTGTGATTCTTCCCAAGGACAGTCACATAATCCGACTGATAATCCAGCGAGAACATGAGCGCATGCTACATGCAGGGCCCGAGTTGGTGCTATCGGCAATTCGGAGGAAATTTTCATAATAATCAGGAAATGCGTACGCTGCAATCGAGTAAATCCCAGAAGCGCCAGAGTCCCTTCTTTTCCACGGATGTCGACTATACCGGGCCATTCTACGTAAGGGATAGGGTACGTTCCAAAACTGCCACAAAGGCATATCTGTGCTTGTTTGTATGCTTGGCTACGAAGGCCGTCCATCTGGAATTAGCCGCGGATCTCACCACTGACGCGTTCCTAAAATGCTTGCAGCGATTCTTAGCGCGAAGAGGAGTGTGCAAAGACATTTACTCCGATAACGGTACTAATTTCGTCGGTGCGCGGAACGAAATGAAAAAAATAACGGTGTTCCTCAAGGCAAACCACTAGGTAATATCGAAACACGCGGTCATAGAAGGTGTCGATTGGTATTTTATTCCCACTTTGGAGGGCTATGAGAACGCTCCGTCAGATCCGCGAAGCAACACTTGCTGCGAGTGGTCGGAGAAACGCAACTAACATTCGACGAACTCTACATCGTCCTGACGCAGGTTGAATCATGTATGAACTCTCGGCTACTGCACCCAATGTCATCCGATCCTGCCGATTTGAATCCTTTGACTCCTGGGTATTTCCTGATCGGACGCCCGCTCACCGCGCTCCCACATCCTGACGTCACCGACGTCAAAACTAATCGCTTGAGTTGCTTTCAACTGCTTCAAGCTATGCAGTAGCATTTTTGGAAGCGGTGGCAGCCCGACTATCTCCATCAACTGCAGAAGCGGCACAAATGGAAGTCATCTACTTCAGAGCACTTTGACGTAGGCACCATGGTGGTGCTGAAGGACGAAAATTTGCCACCATTGCAATGGAAACTCGGCCGGATCACGGCTTTACACCCAGAAAAGGATGGCATCGCCAGGGTCGTATCCATCAGAACAGCCAACGGAGTGGTAAAACGTCCAATAGCCAAAATGTGCATCCTACCGATGGACGAAGGAAGAGGACCCGCAGAGAATTAATGGACTCCTAAGTCATGTCAAGCGCGTGCACATTTTTGTATATGCCGCGCAACTTGTCCTTGCGTCATCGATCGAGAGTATCCACCTGTAATCTGTCCTTAGTACAATCTTGTATCTAGTTTCGAACGCGAAGCGTTCAAGGTGGGCGGTATGTTCGGGAGAGTTTCCATGCAATACCCACTATCTGAGTGCAGGCACGTCGGGAAAGTTTATGAGTTTTTAAGTGCCTTGAGGCCTGTGTCGCCAGAAAACCTTAGCCATCTGGCTGAGCTTTGTTCTGAGCAGACAGGGTCCTCGACCGTGAATTGAAGCATGGAACCAACCTTCCCGAACGCGTGCGAAACACGGGCCCGCAAGATCATCCAAGACGGCAACGTGCATTCGCCCTTCGTGCCCCATCCTGGGCCTGCGATTTTCCGAAGCCAAAGGAGAGGGAACCAAAAGAGCGTCCGTGCTTTCCTTCGGCTTGCAAGTTAGATTTAGTTTGACTTCCGACCAACAAGGTTCACTCTCTCGCGACACAAAACTACCACGATGGGAAAACCCCCTGATATTTCAGCGCGTGAATACACATACAGTCCGCTTATCAAACACGATCTCGCCACGCTACACACGCGCGCGAACATATTTAAACCGTGTTACAGGACTGTCGCAATTTCTGCATCATGCTTTCAGAATGAGGGATTGACTGTGGGCATATTTTTGACTGAAATTCATAATTTTATTATCCATATATTAAGTGATTAAAGAGAAATAATAGTGGATTGCGTAGCTGACTTTTTCGTTAGAATAATTATGAAAGATTATACTCTACAAAATCTGTACGAACCACACAATGTCTCAGAATCTACTAAAATGTAATGTTTAGATTTTGTTCACTAGAAATACGGTTCTTGTCTACGCATTCGAATACTTTTGAAACGTCTGAAATCGGTATGTTTACACTTAATGCCCTGTAAATCCTGAATGTGTCATCAAATTTTTTTGTAATTTTACTTATACATTCTCGAAACTCCTATATGACTTTACGTACAATCTTATTTTGAAAACTTAAACTTAACTTGTGCGTTTTATTTATTAACGATATAGATTGGAAGTACTCGAATACTTTCGTGAGCAACTAGCTATTCGCGTAATGTGACGAATTTGAGCTCGGGGAGCTCTGGAAAAACGATTATTTCAATTACCGATATATGAGAAAATATAGTATCGCGATGTAAAGAATATTTGCGCATCGTCAAGGCACGCGAGCAAGGAATATTGCACGCGTACAATCGCGGCAGAACGAGCACGTACATATATATGCATCGGCGAAGAAACGCGAAATGCAAGGAACTGCATCCCCTGCGAGTAGCCCTCTCTTCCCGTATGCACACGTTCACGGGAAGGACGAAGCAGCTGACCTGGATACGTACAAAATGATACATTACCAGTTGTTGCCGGCGTATTATGAATTTTCAACTTTTATTAGAACAAGCTGCGTGCATTATTTCTAGCCAACTAACTTCAACAACCTAGCCGTGAAATGGGCACTACCAACCGTTGTTTAATTCGTTTTTAAATCTGGAATTGCGCAAAGCAGAGAAATGAAACAATTTTTATAGGCGAGTATTGTCATCAGACGAATGTAAAAATAAAGATTTCTGGATCTCGACGAGATTGACACAATCGTCGATCGTCGTATGACTTGTTTCAGCAATCTAGCGAGATAAATGTTCAAACTTTGTACATTCTATAGGCAAAACTAAAAATATACTGTAGTAAAGAGCTCATAAATTTTATAATTTTATAAGACGAGATACGAAACTTTACGATTGATTGTTTAACGACTGTTTACATACAAATCTAAATATAAATGTATTAAATAAAAAGATCTAAAGCCATTTTTCATTAAAATATTTTGATATATACTATACAAATATACATTCGCTGCCGGAATCGATGAACAATGACAGTTTAGTTGCGATTATATTGTAATAACTGAACTCTTTCACCAACTGAATATTTTGACAATAAACAAGTATTTGCAAAGCGCAAAATTTGTTTTTAATAAAAAGTGACCAACATTAATTGGCTTCCCATACATAACTATGATATATGATATTAAAAATTACACGGATTGAAATCTGAATTCGTTTACCATAGAATCGCGCACGAATATTTGGATATTTCTAAATTATCGCAATGCAAGGTACAATTCAAACGAATCTCTTCGATTTAATGTTATAATTATATATATTATATATTGTATTAATTAT
>KQ435887.1:38986-59002 GCA_001276565.1 Melipona quadrifasciata
GAACGTCGAAACGTCTTTTGATTTCTTTCACGTTGAAATTCTCGTACAAACGATTACAGATTCTTCCCGTGCCGTTTCTCTCGCGGAACGGTTTGTCGACTCGTCTGATGCGCTTTATTGACGTGTTGATTTCATTTTCGTGGACGATTTATATCGTGCATTTCAGTCTTTATTGTGTTTATAGCAAATATCGGAACTTTTATCTGCAGAGTGATTCGAATCTGCCCATAGTCAGTTTTAACGCGATCGAAGATAGAAAAGTGTCTGATCTTTTCAGAAGGAATTGTATTATTACATATACACGATGCACAATAATATGTATAATATATACAACAAGCAAAAGACAACTTCTGACGAAGAAATAAGAAAAAATTATAAAAAATATGGAAATAAGAAATAAGATATAGAAATATGGAAATAAGAAAAATATATAAAAATTTGTTGATTTAACCTTTTGCGCTGGCAACTGATTGCGGACCATAACGAGTGACCAAACCGTATATAATAATTTGTCGTTTTCTTTTTCTTTTGAACTCGTAGGTATGATATCACTGGATAGAAATTATTGAGAAGTAATAAATTTATTATTTGTTTTACCTGGATTATTTAAATATACTTAAAACTGAGAGAATATTGCAATTATGGGACAAAAAATTCTCGACGTGCGTGGCATATCATTCCAACGCAAAAGGTTAAAGGCTTCGTTCGCGAGAAAACTGAATTTGAAGATTCATCAAGTATACTTGAATTTAACTAATTCTAGACGTGATAGGAAAGAATAATTAACAGGTGCAAAAATAGTAGAATGAAACTTTTTCATTTGAAGTTTCATTTCTAACAAAGCAGACTTTGAATATGTTTCGTTAAAGACTACTTTGGTAAATTGTCAAACTCGATTTTTTCGAAAACGAAGCATCTTACGTAACAAACTTTATTGTACACTTTTTTTCCACTTAATTCCGCACGTGAAGTAACCTAAAGACATAGATGAAACTAGTAACCTAGACATTCTTTTATGTCTAGAATTAATTAACTTCAAGTCTTGCAATCAATTGACTTGATAAATTTTTAAATCAAAAAATTTTTTCTTCTATATTTTTTATAAGTATCTTTTTATAAGGAATGGCCCTATGATCGGTTTATACAGGGTGACTTGATCACTTTGGACATCTTCGTTTGCGAAGGTATGAGAAAACTTTGTTAATAAAATTGTTAGTATAGAGCGGGCCATAATGCAGAAATAATAAAAATTTTTTTCCTATAACTGGAGGAGTTTCGGACATCTTAAGATCACTCTTTTTTTTCTTTTTTTTTTTTTGAAGGAACTCTATATTTTTTTATACATCAACCGCAGTGATTATCTTCTATGAGAAAGAGTACTGATCTATTTATGCGAAATAGTGACCTATTTATACGAAAATTAATAGTTTAGAAGATATTTAATTTCAATTTTGCAAAAACTATGCGTAAAAGACGAGGACAATATTTATCCAAGAATATCTGTCTTTCCTCTTAAATTTCCCCTTAAATTTTCAATACCTAAATTAATAGCTTTCTCACATAAATACTTTTTTATGAAGAATGCTGAGCTGTATCAATTAATAAAGCAAAAAGTGCACTTTATTCTACTTTATTCTACTAGAATAGAGATGATCTTAATAACCTTGAATCCTTCCACCCACAGAAAGAATTATTGCTCTTATTATATTATGGCCCCTTCTGTACTGAACAATTTTTATTGATAGTTTTTCATATTTTTGAAAAGGGAGAAAGATATTTAAAATGACCAAGTTACATAATTTACTCTCTATATTAACCCTATAATAACCATGTGCACCATTCTGATTCTTATGTAATTTCTATAAAAAGTTATAATACTTCAACAGCAGTAAATTTCACGATTGCATACTTATTCATCAAAAAACTTGTTCGGGAGAGTTTCCATGCTACAATACCTACGGTCTGGGTACAGGCATGTGTCGCCAGAAGACCTTGGCCACATGGCTACACTTTCTTCTAAGCAAGAAACAAACAAAGCTCTTGACCGTGGATTGATGCATGGCACCGACTTCCCCGAACACGTGAAGAACCCGGGCCAGCGAGATCGCCCACGACGGCCACGAGTATCTGGCCCTTCGTGCCCCACCCTGGACCCGCGATTTTCCGAGGAAGGGGAACCGAGGAGACGTTCGGGCTTTCCTTCGGCTTCCAAATCAGAATCATTCCGACTTCCGATAACTGAAGTTCAATCTCTCTCGACATAAAGTTACAAGGGGACAAGCCCCTAACATTCAGCGTGCGAAAAATATACAGTCCACAAACTTTCTCAAACACGATCTCGTCTCGCGAACAAAACTATTGTTTAATCATAAAAATAGTACAATAAATATAAAATTACAAGTTATATGTAATAAATACAATAGTTCTAATATAAATTACACAATATAGAAGTAAATTGTATACACAATATGCAGTATACAATACAAATAAAACTTTATGCATACTTTATGCAATACTCTTAATATTATATTATATTATTTTTACAATAATATGTCGTACTATATTGTATTATAAAATATGCATACACGATAATTCACAATAAATATTGAATATTAAAAATAAAAGATGTCCTAAGACTTTTGAAAGGAAGAGTATATAAATTTGAAATGAAAATAGTAAGGAGATATCAAATAACTGATAATAAATTCACTTGAGTCAATTATGTTATAATGTTAAAGTAATTAAAGGTAAAAAAAATATCGAGCAAAATTCAGACGAGTAAGGTATTTCAATATTAATTCTGCTACGTAATACTTTTTTAATTATAATAAATATCTTCTGTTTGAACAGAATAAATATGAATGAAATTTTATTTATACAGTGAAGTATATTAATTGAACCAATAACGATGAAAAATTATCAATAATTTGAACTATTATGGCTTTATAAAAGAAAAAGTGATGCAGTAATGTTCTTGGTCTCATTTTAAAATTTAAGAGCCTCTACTTTCATAGCCTTGAGTTCATTTTTTCCAAAAATGACTTTACATCGTACAGCGAATGAGAAAGTAAAAATACTTTTTTCTTGAAAATTATAAAAATTCAAACTCACTTCTAGAATTAACATAAGAATTTTTTTTGACTAAATCTAAGATGATTTTGAAGATTAAAATTTTTTCTTTAAAATGATCTTACAACTTACTACCATTTAAAAACTTACCATTATTTTAATTTACACTTCTTTTCACCATTTTACTGAAGTTTGAATATTAAGATTAAGTAACAAAATAATAGAATTTTTTGAATTTTTGTTATTTAATTCTGGATTCAAAGTTCAATAAAATGCTGAAAAAAAATTGTATAACAAATTTTAAAGGCTCGTTATAAAGTAGAGACTTCATTCTTTGAAATGACAGTTGATTCAGTCACAAAAAAAATGTTTCTATATTTTTAGAGATGTTTGAATTTTCGAAAGAAAAATATTCTCACTTTCACACTTATTACATGATGTAAAATCATCTTTAAACAAAGAAGAATTCTGGTTTGTCAAAATAGAGATTCTATACTGTAAAATAAAATCAAGTGAATTGTTATATAATTTTGTTTTACAAAGTTATAACAATTTCAATTATTGATAATTTTTCATCGTTATCGGTTCAATTATGTTCTTCACTGTATGTATGACATTCCGACATTGATAATTTTTCAGCGTTATCGGTTCAATTATGTTCTTCACTGTATGTATGACATTCCGATCAAATTTAATATTAAAAGTTTTTTTAAAGTTCCCTTTTGTCTATTAAAATAAGAATAATAATGAAATATAAAACTTTAAGAATCTTAGCTACGCACTAAATTATCTTTCAAATAGTATCATAAAGATCACAGGCAATAGTAGAATACGTTAAATTTGGGAAATTTTATCAACTGTCGCAATGCTTCGCTTACTTTAATTTATTGCATTATTCTACTAAAATAGATTCCAGACAGAGATTGTTTCACTTATGTGGCCATCAATTCAAATTATCCTTTATTTCACTTTGCACTCTATATTTATTTTTACAAATAATTCCTGATTCTACCTGGAAAAATATTCTCAAAACAAAGCATGGTGCTCGGATTAACTGTGAATTAATCAAAACGAAAGATTAATTTGCAGATGATGTATTTAATTTGAACAAAAGCAAGATAGAGTTGCCTCTCCTGCGTAATTTTTAAAATAAAAGTAATAAATAATCACTTTTTTTGTCTTCGTTTCAAAGAAAATTCACACAATTGTTTTTAAACGATTTTTAAATTAAACGAACAAGAATTTTAAACGAGAGTTTGTATGAAAATAAAATACGTTCATAAAATACGTTCGTTCATCTATTGTTAGTAACGTAGTGTCCAATTTGAACGTTTAGTTCGTGCTTTCACGGTGAGTATTATTTATGCAAGAGACGGAATATTATCAAAAGCTTGTTAAATATCGGTTATTATAATTAGTTTCGCTACTTGGCAAAAGCTATTTCGCGCCTGAAACTATCATTCTTGGTCTTGTACGATACTCTGCATATAACTATATATTATTATTCTCGATTTTAAATTCGCGTTACATAATCAGAAGTATTAGAGTTTCTTGCTGATTATTTAGAACCTTGTATACCAAAAATTAAATTTATATTTGTGAAAAAGATATTTTAGAGGAAAATTATGTCACATTCTTTCTTTATTAACTACGTAGAGAAATATACTTTTATTAAATGTCGGAAAATCAAGTTAAATTTAGAAATTTAGATAACTAAGTAAATTAAAATTAAGTAGTTTCGCGATTTTTCTCAATTTTGGCTATTTTGCTATGGTTTCTTTAATAAAAGATTTCTTTAGTGGGAGGTCATTTTGTCACTAAAACAAGAAATTAATCTAGAGAGATTAAAAAAATTAGAGTTTCTATTACTTTAAAAAAAAACGTTATTTTTAAAAAAAAATGGCAAGCCGGCGAAATTTACCTAGAAATTTACTTAAAACTGTTGTTAGTAATAAGCATAAATGACCCAACGCGCAAAAATAAGTAAAAAGTGTAGAATGAAATTTTTTCATTTAAAGTCTCATTTTCAAGAAAATAGACTTTGAATATGTTTTGTTAAAGATTGGCTTGGTAAATTCTCAAACTTGATCCTCTCGAAAATGAAGCATCTTGTACAAAAATTTTATTCTACATTTTTTCGTTATTTCCGCACGTAAAATAGCACGTCCTTTACTCTGTCGTGTATAGAATTAATTAACTTCAAGCCCTGAAATTCCTCAAATTAAAAAATATTTTATTCTATATTTATTTTTTATTTTTGTTTTGTGAGGAATCATGTCCGCTTGTACATTTTATTCTATCGTACTCTATATATATATTTATTAGATTATTTAACGTGACAACATTAAATGTCTTATTTGTTGAATTATAAGTACATATCTTACTTAAAAAACAACGCGTTATTCATAAGAAAATTTCATAACAAAGAATAGATAAAGAATTTATAAAAATAATTAATGTTATAAAGAATAAAATTCAATTTATTGATCTGTCGGAGAATAACTTTCTGAGATTATTCTTACTTTCATTTTTTATTCAAGCTTCTAAAATTACTTAATTTCATATCTAAAATTCAATTAAATTGTTTTCCTTTTTAACATGTATGTATCATCTTATTAATTTACCTACGTATGAAATTTAGAGTAATTTAGGTTATTAAATTAAATTTAATACTTGAAAGATTTTATCACCATTTCCTCTACCAATTAGATATATCGGTTTTGCAGTATCCGGCAGAATACTTGGCAAAAACAAGTTCAATTATTCTTACTCTATAACCTCATCTGCGGATGAAGCCATAAAATTTTCTCGAGTAACCTATTTTATCTTTCTTCGATGATAATATCCGTGGAAAACGCTTAGATAGCACGCGTCATAATCCAGCGAATTACTCCCAAGGAATCGTCGTTATTCAGGTTCTAGATAGGTGATTCTCCTTCGATATTTTCACATAGAATGAGGCATTATACCGAACATGCATTTACGAGTGCAACATTCTTCGTAATATTACCAAAAAGGAAATGCCAGGCTGCAATTGAAAATTGCAGTTTAAACTCTTGGCTGTTAACTGTGTTATGAGACGTTCAGGGCCGTAGCAATTTAGTATTTTAAATTTTCAAATATTTTTGGAATTTTTAATTTAATTTTATTTTGCAATTAATTTCAATCGCAAAGAATGTAAAATACATACATTAATTCAAAGTTTTTGTATTAATTAATTCAAAGGACTGATATATTTTGTCTGAAATTCAATTCGTATTGCTAAAAAAGAAAAATGTCTCGTGTGTATATCAGAATTAGGTAAGTTTTATTTATAATGAAAATTCGAAATAATGAGTCATTTCTACTAAGTTATTATTTTTATTTATTATTATGTAGGTATGTCAAATTTTATTTGAAATGATGGTAGAAAATAAGAATTTGAGATAATAAATAAGTTTCTACTAATAAATAAGTTTCTACTAATTTATTACTTTTGTTTATTACTTCATTACATATTAATTTACTAGTAATTAATTTGATAAATTATCAAAAAAGGTAACCATCTCGTATCTAAAAAAAATATATCATTGATATAAAATAATAAATAATCGCAGCAGCTGGGTATTAAAGATAATTGAGACATTATTTGCAGAAACAAATACAAAATACAAAATAAAATAAACAATTGCTTTATTTGATAGTTAAATCATTTCAAGAAGAAATATTTACTTATTTAAATAAACTAACGCAGTTTCACATCGAGTCGAATAAAATTATTTATTATTTAAATAATTATTTCAAATTGTGTTATTGTATAAATGGTATATATAATATGTAACTGTTTAGAGTTAAATTATTTAATGATGCATTTATTATGTCAAAATAGAAAATTAATTAGTTGAATTTTGTTAAGAAAAATTGTATATTTTCTACAATTGTGTGTAGAATTTGGAAATTATTTTTTCTGCAGCTACTAATTTGTGTACATATGTATATATATAATTTTATCTAATCAAGATATTTGTGAGTTTAGATCACACATATGTATTTAATCCTCAAATAACACACTAGATTAATTTCATATTAAATTAAATTAAAAATTCCTAAGTTAAATAAATTAATTTTATTAACTGTTATTTACTCAGCAATTCAGTAATACCAATTTTATTTTGAGTTTAATATACGTGTACTCGTTTAACTAAAAATTACACAGATTCGTTTATATAACATGTACACTATTGTGAATAACTAACTGTATATTAATAAATTATTGCAACATAAAATATAGTTCAAATGAATCTCTTTGATTTAATCTTAATTTAATATTTAACCATTAAAGAATATTAATATCATAATAATTAGGTGGCTGAGGATTCTGCAAAATGACTTAAGTATGTTTATGTTCAAATTTTGAAACGATTGAGATATATATTTCTAATAATATCATTTATAAAATTTTTATGAAGTTATTAGGAATAAATAATGATATATAAAGTTTAATTCTTGCAAGCTTTGAGACTGAATCTAAGAACTGATGTTTTGAAACTAATATCATAGGAAGCCTAAACTTTTGAAGCTTCTCAAAATTCATGATAGGTCTCGAATTTTTTGAGATTCATTTTATGAATAAGATGGTACAGTATCATTGACGTATGAGCCGTTTATTTTGAAAGTGACACAAGTCAATTCATGGCAAAGAAAAATGGCGATTCGTTGATATCTATGTGAAATTATTTACATTGGCAGTTAGCAGTTTTCTATACATGTTAAAACGCAAATCCTTGAACATCTCGATTTTAAAACAAAGTGATTTATGCCAGTTTCAAAATAAGCTCACATGTAACGTTTGGTAGTTTACGATAGTATACAATTAAAACAATTCGAGTCTTCAAATTTAAAGATTCAAACGTCGAGGACTTCAGAGTTTAATCTTTCACAGCTCGACACTTTAACCTTTCAGGTTCAAGATATAAGAAATCTAGAACCGCGAATTTTCCAAGCTGCAGATTGAAAGGCTTATATTAAAAACACTATTAATAATGTGGATCTTGACTGACGCAGATATTATAAATTTACCAGAACATTTGACCTCAATTATAGCAAAATTAACAGTAGAAAAATGTTCAACGTCAATCGTAATTGTAGAAGCGCACGTCGAGAATTTTTTGTTCCAAAATTGTAATATTTTCTCAGTTTTAAGTATATTTAAATGTAACTCAAGCAAAACAAATGAAAGTTTATTACTTTTTAATAATTTCGATCCAGTGATATCATATCGACGAGTTCAAAAAGAAAGCGACAAATTAATGTATACGGTTTGGTCACTCGTTATGGTCCGCAATCAGCCAAATGGTTAATTATGTACGTGGAAAGTACTTTTAACACGTACAATAGATCTCGTATTTTTGTAAAATGTACTGTAGGATTTAATAATATCTTCGAATGTTATTAAATTGGGTGGATATCGTTAAACTTTAATGAACCGTAATGATGTTTCAGATAATTCGAGAATCACCGCGGGAATTGCCCAACAAAGCCGGAAAAACTGTCGCTGGAGGTTGCTGTAAGAAATTCGCGACACCGCCAAAAATATCTAAACACCGCGGGGGAACAAGTATTCTAGGCGTAAAAGCCGCAAAAAAGCGAGCAGAGGCGACGGAAAAATGGCGTTATCGAATCGTTAATTGCAAGATCGATATCAAATATTTCCGATGGTGTGGCGGGATTTTGCGACGAGATTTTTACATCTGTTCTTCGACGGGGACGCATTAACGGTACATTAGCGCGATAAAAAGCCATTTACGCGAAACAGCCAGGGAATAGAAACTCTTCTCGTCGCGATTTCTGCACGGCCCATCGAGCCGCGCGGACTTTACAGCCGTAAGAATCCGATTCGTTTCAACGAATCGGCGATAATACAGAGCACGTTCAGCGCGCGCGCAACCTTAATGCGGACATTACCGGGGCTTTATTGCCGGCCGGCGATCGGAAAAAAATCGAGGTCGCCTCTCGTTTCTCGCGCTTATTTGGCGCAATATTTCGCGATATTCAAGCGACGAACCGGTCTCGCCAAGATAAAGGTCCGAAACGAAATAAGGGGTAAGGAGAGCGAAGAGAAAAGAAGCCACCGGAACTCACTGCTATCCGAGCAACACTCGGTGGTATAAGGCCGCAGCTAAGCAGCTTATCTGTTGATGATGCACTGTATTTTCCGCCGCTAGTCAGCCCCTCGCCCGTAGTCTGCTGTCTAGACACCGGCAGCGACACGACCGAGTGTTCCCGCTTGATAGCGTGTCGTTTTCTACCTCGCACGTAACCCACCCCTTCTCGCTTCTCCTCCTTACCAGCAGCAGTCCTCTTGGCCATCGTTTTCCCTCCAACGACCAAGCATCAGCACCACCACCTACACGCCGCCATCGAGGTCCCACTGTGTTTTTAGCCAAACGTTCGCCAAACGAGAACCTTTCCTTCTACTCTCACTGTGCACTAGACCTTTTTCTCGGAACCGGCGCGGCGGGCTGCACGCGCGCGTCCCTCCTCACCCCTTTCAACCCGCCGGGATTCCTGTCCAATGTCACCTTTTCAGACCCGCAGAGAACGCTACTTTCACGTCCGACGCGTGCCACCAATTTACGAAATCTTTATTGTTACTTTTTGTCAAGGTAATTGCTGTTTTCTGTAAATACATGTGATATATATATGTGTTCTTTTGTTTAGCGAGCACACGTAGTGACGGAGAGTTTCAGCGAGTCGCGTCGAGTTACGTATGTACTATGTATTGGAAGAAAAATTTAAATCGTGTCATAATGTAATTCGGTTTTGAAATTTCTGAGAGCAAAGTTTTAGCGTTATGAAATTTCGAAACTTCTTAGTTTTTAAACTTGAGAGTTAGTATTTTATAAGCATTTTCAATGTTTTATTTCAATGGTTGACGTAATATGTTAATAAAAATATTGAAAGTTTGGTACTGAATTTTGATAAATACGTTTACATTTACTTCATTCGTTTCTATAGTTAATATATTGGAAAATGTTCTGTAGTTTTTAATCTCTTGCGCTGGAATGATGTGCCACGCACGTCGAGAATTTCTTGTCCCAAATTGCAACATTTTCTCAGTTTTAAATATATTTAAATGTAACCCAAGCAAAACAAATAAGTTTATTACTTCTTAATAATTTCTATTCAGTCATACCGACGAGTTCAAAAAAAAAAAAAAAAGAAAGCGACGAATTATTGTATACAGTTTGGTCACTCGTTATGGTTCGCGAATCAGTTGCCAGCATAAGGAGCAAATTCGAGGTATGAGGTGTATACCTAAATATAATATATTTATATACTTCATTCTATAGAAAGCAAAGAAAAATGTGTAAAATAAAAAGATTCCCAATGATCTCGATGAAATTTGTTTAAAAATACTAGTATTTCATTCAAATTTATTTAGCATGAAATATTTAATAATAAATATCCTGTTTAAGATTGTATCTTTTAATTTACTTCTTTTAATTTTCATAGTTTATATACCACACACTTAATTAATAAAAATAATATTTGGAAGATATTGAATATTTAATCTGTCACTTATTGAGATCTATTAATCATTTATTAAGATTTTGAACGCAAGACTTTCAAATGTCAAGGCGATTCGAATTTCCACTTTATTAAAAAATTTCGAATTATTTCGAAATTTCTTCTAGATATATCAAGAATTGATTCTTTGCTGCGATACGAAACAAATAATGTGTATGATGGATTTAGGCGAGCGTAATATACTGCAGCTGTTACGTCTATCGAGAGTAATTGATTCAATTATCTTTCACTCTGATTTTCTTTTGTTTTTGTATATAACATGTACATTTCTAAAATTAAAAATTGCTATATCTGCTTCAAAATTTAAAAAACTGAATATTTTATATATCAAGGAATTTGTGAGGTTAATAAATTAACAATTATATTACATAATAAGCATGAAATTTAAAAAACTAAGAAATGTCCTAAGACTTTTGAGTGCATAAAATGTACGAATAAAATTTAATTATGCCAGAAAACTGAGAACACATAGTAGTGTCTCTTACGTTTTCAAACGCAAAATATATACGTGTTGCTTAATTTGACGATTCTCTGCAATTTCTTCATCGTTATACTCTTTTAGAAGTGAATAACAAATTTCTCAAATAGAAATAATTTGAACTTTTTACTCAATAAAAATTTTAAATTGTATTTCATAATATGTAACATACTATAATACGAACGTACTAAAATTTCAAATAACAGAATCATCTTAAATTCAGCGTACATAACATTGTTAACACTTCATATTCTACAAACGTTAATATAACGTCGTGAATTTTGGCTATAAGAATTAAAGAACTAAATAATGAATTAGAACTAAATAATGTGTTAAATTGTAATCAAAATGCTCGATGGATTATTACTTTTTATCCTTTTTTTTTTAAATATATTAAAAATATTTGATAGTTGACACATAGGCTGCTAAATAAACAATATTTATTATTTACTTCACGCACAATACATTAAAATAAAATTTTTTTAAATACAGTATATATTTTATATATTACTCAGAATGTATTTTAAATAATGTTGATGCATCTATATTTTTACGAATATAACCATCAAAAAATAGATTCCAAATGGAGAAATTTGTTTAATCAACTAAATATTGTAACAAGTATTCTAATTTGAATATTTTACGTATTATATGCATTTTGTAGAGTTTTAATCTTAAATTCCTCAAAGATTTATATCTATTAATACATATTTTGACAAATGTTTTTTTGTGTAATAATGCATACAGTACAAATATTAGTACAAATATTTTCTCATTTGATGTCAAAAATAATTATACCATTGATCGTAACAAAATCGTAAAAATGATCGCTATTATCGACGTAGTTACCAACGGTTAAGCCAAATTTACATCTAGTGAACGTAAAAGATGAAAGCCGTAATGTTTATACCAATTCACTGATCAAATTCATTTCACTAGTCCAAATTTACTCAGTTGATCCAATAGATCTTGAAACAGAGTATAGTACTCTCCATTCTTCTCTTTTAAAGAACACATTTCATTCTCTCGTTTCGTCCTCTTATTTGTTATTAAAAGACTGTCTAAAAAATAGTTGGAATCGTACATATAATAACATGCAAGCACACTATAAAATGCAGAATGCGGTCAAAGAAAAAACGAGCATGAGGCGGTTTCTCATACGATATAGAAAAAGAAAAAAGTATAGAAAATAAAATTTTTTCATTTGAAGATTAACCTTCGAGGAAGTCGAATTTCAAAATTTGTTTAGCATGTACATAAATTTGGATAATTATCCATTTAACGAGTAAAATCAAGCAATCATTTGTATCCAAATTTGCATCCACTCAAAAATCTCCCACTTATGTCTCCTACTTGTATTAGTTGCTGTCGAAATTTTATGGGTCGAGACTTACTTTCGAAAACAATATTTTTCTGCAACTCACTTGCTTGCAATGTAATAAATGTGGAAGATGACTCGATAAGCGAAATACTTAGCGAATATGTAAGCTATTGTAGTATTTTGAAATTTTCCACAATCCATCAAAAATTAATTCGTTAACTCACTTTTCGAAACTTCTGTGCTACATAAATAAAAAATCAGCGCAGAACTATGTGAAAAGAGCAGTGGACTAATTACTACAAGCTATCTTATCCTTGACATGATTATTTATACTTTACCAAAAAATAGTATTAATAAGTAAAAAAAGCCGTGATTTGTTTGAGTTCATCAAAAAAGCTAAACAATCAGACAAAATTTGACTATTGATTGAACCCTCACTAATAACTGCTGACAGTAGCTGTTAATAAAAAATTAGCAAAAGTTTTCTACATAGGAAAATAAATGAAAAATGTAGAAATCTCGTTCTCACAAAAAGAAAGTTTGTATTGTTTATTCAAGAAACGATATAACGTAATTACGGATTTTTATGCATTTATGAATGTTTTGAAGCGCGAAATTGCCCAGAATATACATAATGTGAAGAAATATATAAAATATCCAGAATACATTATGCTTTATATAATATTTGGTACATGATAGATTTATCAAAGTTCCAGTTTTTTTAAATTATATTCTCAAAAATATGAATTTGTATAAAAATCCGCAATCTATTAATAAATATTGATAAATGAAATTTGATTATCAACAGTTACAACGATAAAAATAAATCAAAGACTTGGAGTAATCAAAGACTATTAAGGGTAAGGGGCTGTAAAAGGATTAAATGAAATAATTTTATTCTTCCTCCTCGATTTATTCTTTCCCCATAGAACCACCCTGTACAGTATATACATACTACACCCATTCGAAGAAGTTACGAATACTTTTCACAACCTGCTGTAATTACTTTTCTCAAGTAACTCTCACGCTCCGATTAGCAACATTCAACCAACGACGCTAATCTCGCGAGTGCATCTTTAAGCTCAAATCGTTCGTAACTTTTTTTGTCCTCGGCGCGAAGGAGATTTTCAATTGTTCGACTAAAACTCTACTTTGACATTCAGCGCGGAGGCTCGTATATTGACCGCAATCTTACCACTCAAAAGAGGCGATAAAGAAAAGAGAAGAAAAAAACTGAAGGAAACGTTGTAATCGAGATAGAAGTCGTTCCGCAAGTATACTCGGTCTGTTCTAGAAGTTCTTTCGTTCTGAAAGCGTCGCGAAAAATTCTTTACGGCACTTTAGCCTCGAATTCCAGAGGCTATGATGTTTCCTACCCAACTCGTAAACGTTGTACGCTAAATAAACACTATCTCCACCATTTTTTTGATATCTGTTGGTAATAAGATTCGATTATCTTTGGTCACAGACGAGATATATGAATACCCATCTTTGTAGAACAGTCGGTAATGTATGAACTCGTTGTTTCTGAAAGTGATATAAGTCCACTTTTGGAAAAAAATGAGTCGATGATAGATTTAGTGAGATATAGATATATTTATATTTATAACCACACACATTTAATGGTTTATTTTAAATCGTTTATTTTCTTCAATAATTTTGACAAATTTAACAAGTTAATAATTTTAAAACCATCACCCGAATTGATTAACATTTGCCAATATTTTTAAATAGATTCAAACGCAAACCCTTAAATATCCCAATATATGAAAAAACAGACTTATACCACTTTCAAAAACAGTTGCTCATATCATATTAGTTTACCATGATAAGATAGATAAAAGACGACGCGACAGATGTGGAAAATTCTGACGAAATAATTTTCTTATTCACGTGTGCGTCTTCTGGGAATTCGACGTTGCAAATTAGTAAATAGAAGTTTAACTAAATGTAAGCTTTAATTACTAACTAAATGTAATTGATTAAAATTTTGGTATTTATACAAGTATAGAAGGAATATTGTAGTTTTTAACACTTTGGGTGCCAAAGATTTGTATTTGTAAATATAATATTTCGTTGAATGAATGAATGTATGTATTTATCTATATATATATTTATTTATCTGCAAATTAAGACTTCGTTATTTAAATTTAATATACATATTAAAACAAACAAGTGTGAAAATCTTTCCTATTTAATTGTTCCTAAATAATATAGTCACCCTATGATAGGCTGTGAATTAGGAAACGTTGCATTCGGAGTGTTAAAACAAATTTAATGTTTCAATTTTATTTTGATATCATTTATCCATATAACCTGTATGGGGTAAAATAGAGTTGCCATCTTATTTCATGTATGGCATTTATTTACTTTATAATTTGCGTATTTTACAATTATTTTAATACAATTGTAAAATGTCACGAAATTACATTAAAAAATCAAATAGATGAAATAAATCAAATAGATGAATTAAATCAAATAGATCAAAATAAATAAATAGGTCAAATAAATCAAATGAATCAAATAAATCAAATAAATCAAATAAACGAGTTTGATATGGAAGGTGAAATGTATACAGATGGTCTTTTGGAGGACAATTGTAGTATTTTAAATTAAAATAAACATATTAAAAACAAATTAAAATAAAATATAAACATATTAAAATATTAAATTTTTAATATTTAAATTGGTAGCATGAACTTTGTATTAAATATCGAAGAGTTGGCTTATTCACATGCTAAAATTAAATTAACAACAATCGGTTCATTTGAACCAATAGATGGTTCATTTATTCACAAATTACATTTAAATTTTAAATTCAAGGTCATAAATCACACGTCAAAATAAAATTTATTTTTTTGACACATATTCTTATTTCTAACACGTGTCAGATTGTTTTGCGAAAATGCTACTCTTTTTGTACAAAAATTAAAACACTTCACACTTATTTTTACCGAGTATGCTCGTCTTATCTCAATTTTCCATACTTAATACATATTATATGTTGCTGAAGCTTTTGCGAATATTGAAAATCAATACGTTTTACATTTCGATACCTGTGATTTCTCTCGGGCAGTTGGAGTTAACATTTCCACTTTCCACGTAAGCCACGGCGAATTATTCGATCGATCCCAAGTGAGCGACAACGCGGCTCCACATTTTTGGAAACCATCGTCCGGATGAAGTTAGTAAGAAGAATTCTTGTCGAATTGCAATGGTTATTGGACGTTCGTCCATAAACGTGATGATCAATGACACGTACAATGAAAAGCACAAGTGGATTGGTAATTATAAATTGAGAATTGAACAAAACATTAATCAATGATTGACGACTAAATTTTTTCAATAACGTTTAATCGCATTCAATGATTACATTCCAATTTTAATTATTAATTATGATACATAACGATTAAATTTCTACTCTGATCGTTAATTGCGATGAACGATTAAATATCTTTTAATCGTTAATTCTTATTAACGATTAAATATCTTTTAATCGTTAATTCTTATTAACGGTTAGGTTTTCTTCAATTTTAATTGCCAGTTGTATCTCATTAATGATTAGTTGCCGAAATTCTTTTTATTAGTTAAATTACCGTTTTCTTATTCGCTGCTAAAGATCGAGATACATTGCAATAATATAAAGAGATGATAAAGCAAGTGATATTAATGCTTAATGCAACGAAATAATCTTTTCTTTTTTATTATTGCTCGTTTATTTAACAAATTTTCAAAGATTTCAAAAATAAGTTAATCAAACTTGCAATTAAATATATGGTCGCTTTTGATAGTATAAACCAGGAATGTTGTATTTCGACTAACTATCTCAATCCTGAAACGTCGAAACTTTATTACAATTTCAAAGTATACTTTCAATTTAAATGAAATTATAATCAAAATTCGATGTAATAATTAATAATTAATAAGTTGACGATTTTTCAGTCAATCAAATGAACATTTTCATCGATTAATGCTCAAATTCTGCTATAGATTTCGCGCGAATTATTTTTTATATTTTTTTTATATTCTCGCTGAAAATTCTTAGACTATTTTTAATCAATAATCATTGTTTGACGTAGGTAATAAAATTACACGTATATTTTATAATACAGTTAGTTCTATATTAAAGCCTATTATATTTGAACCAATAATAAGATTTTCGTTTTTTTTATATTAAATTGCATCAAAATGAAAATATAGAAATTTGTCAGTTTATTTGAATTTATTTTCAGCTGATGAATCACCTAACGTTTTTAACATAATTCTACAGAGAAAGGTTTATCCTGTACTTGACACCATCAAAGTCCCTCTAAATTGCAACGTTAGAACACACACATTTTTGTCATTTTCGTTTATTTCGAATTCTAGAAAAATTATGTCCATGATATCATCCCCAATTATCTCATTACTGCTTTTTTCGTTAAAAAAAAATTGTTTAAAATTTGACTCACTAAATGACAATCCTAACAATATTTTACTACCAAACTACAGAAAAGTTTTGAAAAATGACATCACAAGAGTTTTGGAGAGATGAAAGAATGTAATAAATCAGAATGGATCGCAATGACAAAAAACACAAAATATTGTACAATGTACACCCATTGTTTACGAATAAAACGAAAGTAATCTAATATTTTCAAGAGAGCTATGTTGGAAGTGAAATGTTGGAAGAAAGTTTCTATTAAAAATTTGGACATTTCATCTACAACAACGCAAATCGTTCCCTTGTTTATGTACTCGTCCTTGTTTATCTCTGCCTCGCGTTTTTGCAATCGATATAATATTTTCGAAGTATGAAATTCAAAGGGGAACAAGTAAGCACTAAACTCATTCGTCGAATGACAGTGACAGACGGAAAGATCCAGACAAATACGTAATCTAACTGATGTATTGTGTTACGAGCACACACGGGAGGAGAACGTAGAAAGCCGTCGGTCCGACAAAAGGAATCTTTTAGAAAGGGGATCCAAAGAAGAAAACTTTGAGGAAGCTGACGTCCAAGTTCCTACAGGGCACGGGGGGTTTTCAATCGACATTGATAGATAAGTAAAGATATTTGACATTAGAAAGAATCCTTTGAAAATTGACTCTTCGTGTTGATTCCGTCGTTCCCAAGAGTGATTTTACCGGATGCATTAATTCGACGCGATATTCTGTCTTAGATTTCATCGTTTAACAGTGGAATTTCATTTGACGAATTGATTTAGTATGGACTGGTCCTGATCAAATTAACTTTACAGGTACTAAAAATTACGTCACTACTGTACAAGGTCTCACAGATTGATAATATTTATTGTCCTCGTTCCATATTGATACATTGACAATAGGTTTGGGCGTTATATTTCAAAAATGACGAACTGAATAAATATTATCTTATTCAGTTAAATGATATTTAAAATAATTGTACGTTAGTTTAGTTAAATACGAAAATAATTTTTTTTCAGATTATAGATATAGATATAGATAGATAGTTATCAAATAAATAATTTTCTACTTTATTGAATTAATTTAATTAATTGAGTAATAAAGTTTTATTCAAATGAATTTTACATCTATTTTTTCTAATTCTTGTATGTCAAGAAATAATCTTAGATTATTTGTTATTTTATTTGAATAATCAGTAATTAATTAATTAAATAACAGTAATAAATTAATTGAAATGATTATTCGTTTTAAACTGCTATTTTTCTTTCTTTTTTTTTTAATTAAAAATTTTATACATCATTCGACGTCTACTGAAAATCCACTGCTATACATTGGAGATTTTCTTGCAAAATATACTTTGGAAAATTAAAGTTTTATTTATAAAGATATAAATGAATCTTCTGATTATACAATTTTTATAAGCGGATTTTTATTCATTTGTAAGAAATTTGAAGATGCAAAAATGCAGAGAATGCATGTAACGTGTAAAAGAATATAAAATATTCAAAGTGCGATATGTAATAATTAGTATAGAAAACAATTTTCTATCCAATTCCATTTTTCTAAATTTTATTTATAATAATATGTACCTGCACAAAAATCCGCAGTCTATTCTTAAGTATGATTTATAATACTATATTACATATATTTAGTAAATGTAATTTAATTACATATCACTTACTTATGCGAGTTTCATATTTCTCTTGAAACTATTAATATTTTGTGCTTTCCAGGCATATATTTATAAAAAAATGTATATTTATAAAAAAGGGGTCCATCGTTAAGAATAAAACCTAAAGCAGCACACTTAACAGGTTATAGAGAAGTAAACTTTTTCACAATTGTCGTTACGTATCTTCACGGGTGTGTTAGCCGTTTTAAAGAACTTATTTTAACTTCAGTAGACAGTTAAGGAATTTGCGCGCTCTACGAGCACCATTCGAGACTAGGGTGCTATTAAAATAAACTTTTCAAATAAAATTTTCATTTTAGCCGTTATTTTCTCTGTTATGTTATCTTAGACGATGTCAGTTAAGTAACAATGAAATTTGAAAAATAAATTATTTTGTTACTTATAATTTTACCAAGGAAACATGATAGGAAACTGATTTTTAAATAGCTCTATTTTAAAATAAATACACAAGGAAATCTGTTATTTTACATTACTGTCTGAAATTATCATTTATTTTTCAAATAAGATGTACCTATTCCCATTTCTAAATAAACTTATTTCGTATCTTATTTAAAATGGTCATTTGTCCATTTTTTTATTTATCTATCGGCGAACAAGAGCAAAGAAAATGAAAAGCTGTCGCGTTTAAACACTCCCGATTTAATATTGCTTTTAGTAGATATACTCTCGCGTGTATTCGTATTATATGTAATGTGTTTTTTTCCACGAAAGCGTGAGTTATTGTGTTTCTACAGCGCTGTCACTAGCACCGCGAGGTGGAAAGATATATGACGTGTCGTTGTAAAAGAGGAAAAGAAACGTTTTCAGCGGAGAAAAAAACGTGTAAAATTTACGGCTGGCAAATACGATTACCGTTGCCAGTTACACCAATTTTCATCAAATAGATATATTTTTTTTTTTAACGAACATTTTAATGACACGATACAAACCAGAGTTGGACAGCTTTTTTTTATGTGAAATGAAAATAGCAAATAAAAGGGACAGATATTTACTTCGAAAGAATAATCTCCTTTTCCGGAAAATATGCAACTGACAAGTGCAGTACATTTTATTTAGAGTTTGCTAACATTTTATAAAATGAATAATTAACGCTAAAGTTGTCAAAATGATTAATAAGTGATTTTTCGTAGAAATTTTATAGATCTATATAAATAACCGTGTGTTTTTAGAATGATTTTTCGTAGAATGCATAAACAAAAACTTAGTTAGCTCTTTATAATATTGTAAACTGCATCACATCCATAGTACAATATTTATTAGTTTTACAACCAGGGGCGTGTATAGGCAGCACTGCGAAACTGCAGTATCCTCAATTTTTCTTTCTAATGTATTTATTAATTAATTTTTATATTTAATTTTACAAAGTAAGAGATTTGTATAAAGAGTAATAAAAATTCATTGTATTTATTTCGAAAGTTGCAACGTCCCCACAATTTCAAACCACGAACCGTCACTATTTAA
>KQ435888.1:40528-50943 GCA_001276565.1 Melipona quadrifasciata
ATTATTTATTAAAAATTATTGTAAATTTTTAATTGTAATTGTTAATTTTTAATTGGCTTTTAATATTTTGTTTTTCAATATTTTAATTTTAATAAAATGTAAATAAAAAGAAATGCTAGATCTCGTATTCTTCGATATAGGAACTCGGAAGAACACATACATATGCAGCCATCCGAAAGAAAAGAAAAGAAAGGAAGAGTGTAATGAAATAGCTAAAAGCAGTTAAACTAGAAATTTATCAAAATCACTATATAAATTAATTTAATCATAATTTATTGTTAGAAATTATTTAATTTTTACTCTCTTCTTAAAATCTAATATATCGATACGCTAAATAAATTTATGTAGAAGTAATTTGAACAGAAAGTAAATAAATATTTTTATTTTTGTTATAAAGTCAATGGTCTAACAAAGAAAATCATATAAATGCGCGATGATATTTACATAAGGTTTATAATTTGGTGTTATTTTGATCAACTGAATTCAATGAATGCAAAAACTGTGAGGAGTAAATTATAAATTGAGTTTTTTTCGATTCGGTTTAACTCGGTTTGATTCGGGAGTGCACAGCTTAATAACAGATAGTGACTCGGTAGACGGGTGTAGAAGAATATTACTTACTAGAATTAGTTAGAGTCTTTTACAAGATAAAAATATATTTGTGTCAATAAAAATTTAAATAATCGATACGTTTTCAATGACTTAAAGAATGCTGCGTCGTATGAAATTAATTGTGTGTTTTTGCGTTCTTTTGTGCGCATTAGACAATAAAGCTGATGACAATCAAGTTTCATTAACCAAACTTGGTACAAAAACAGGACCGACTTTAAAATTTTTCTATTGGTGAGATTTATAAATCTAATTTTATTTGTTTTATTCAACATATCTTAATATATATAATTTTTATTATTTGTCAGTGGACTAATGTTTCTTATCTGTTCTTTTTTTCAGTTACTCATGTGGATACAGGAAAGTTTTTGAGGAATATGTCAGTATCCTTCAGCAAAAATATCCAGAATTACAAATTAATGGAGAAAACTATATTCCCTCTCATAATAAGATGCTCATCGCTAAATTATTGGTAATTAATATTCTTTTCATAGTAATTTTATAGTAATAATTATTATTCATTAATGTAATACATTTTTTTTAATTTATAGTTTTGCTGGTCCAAATTGGAAACTGGCAGAATACCCCAACCATTAGAACTATTCCAAATAATAGATAATCATTTAAATATGCAATATGCAGATGTAGATATGGAATAGATTAATTTTAATAAGAAATCTAATGTGGCATTTTTTTATTTGTACCAAATGTTAAGATTGACGTTATGGAGCTTCCGTTGCTGCAATCCTATAATTATTAAGAACAATTGCTATCTCAGTCTGCTCGAGACAATACATTCAAAACAGATAGAATTTGCATGAAGGAAACAAAAATAAATCCTTTTAATATTGCTCAGAACAATTTTTCATTTTCCATCTTAATTTAGAAATTAGAAAAATAAATATTATTCATTAATATTTTAAAATTCTGTTAATTGTGATATATTTAAAATTTTTATTTAAAAATATAAAAAATTTATTTTAAAATTCATCATTGTTCATTATTGTTCATACTCTGTTACAATTAGAAATAGATTTTTTTGAAGCAAAGATAATAAACTTCAATAACCAAGTGTAGAATATGTAGAAATTAAATAGTTTTGTTTTTACGAGTAGTATTAAATTTTTATTAAATTGAATTTACATTCTATTGAAAACCATATATTGGTAATATAAATTGAAATAAAACAAATGTACAGAAATGTAATTATTATTTCATTGATGAAAATAAATATAATAGATACAAATAGAAAGATTGTATTAGATTATGGATTATGTATATGTATAATATAACAATATATTACAGATACAACAGAATACGTTACTAATTTTATTCATAATATTTTGACCAATCAATTATTTAAACCAACATAAACAAAATAGTTGACAACCATTAATAGTTATAATATTATATTTGTAATTATAACGTTGATATAACGTTATATCATTAAGTAAAATTAACTAAGATTTTATATTTTTGGGAAAGGTTATTTTATCGTAAAAATTATAAAAGTATTTAAAATAATATGATCGTAATAATAATATGTTCCTAATAAATCTATCATTTTGTAAAAAATATTACAACTAATATATACATAAATTTTGAACGGTTCTTTCTTTCGAAAGAATTGAACAATCCTTTTGTTTCATATATAAATTCATAACTATAGGAAAATTGCATACTTAAGATACGATTGTATATACAATAATTGTGCGATTTAAGAAATATATATTATTACATTCGAATTATTTCATTCTTATTTGGAGTAAAAATTTAAAATCGTTTCAACATATAGGTGTTATTGAAAATACTTAAATGTTGCGCTCGTTTGAAAGAAAGAGAGAGAAACTATGATTTTAGAGAAGGATTAAAGATAGCATAATCCTCCTTCCTTTTTCCCCTTACTAATAATTTATATAGTAGTTAGTTTTATAATACGATCATGTATTCTTAGACTTGTAAATTTAACAAAAGCCCAAGGCTATTAACAAATTTAGTGTACTTTTCAATCATGAAAGATTTTTCATAAGGAAACAAAGGGATCATAGCCAAGTCTGACATACGCGTGCTTCATGATAAGAAACGATAGGTGTCCGATGGTCAGTCGAAGAAATTGCAATTTATTTGTTGTTGGTGATATTGTTGAAAAATCGAGGTTTACAAAATTGAATCAGGGTATAATTCGTAACTTGGTTTTGATACGGTGGTGCAAGTAAAAACTAAAAGTCGGAGATATCCGAATTCATCTCTGTACCTCAGTACCTTGTACTTTTGTTATCTGTATTTTCAATTGAACAAAGCCCGTATTTTAATAGTTTTCTTATTCTATCAGTTCGTTTTTACGAATCAAGAAGTCGATTGTAAATATTTTGCGCTAACAGCGCGATAAAACGTGAAACGAAAATCGGAGCGGCAGAGTTTAAATGAAAGTTCAAATGCGGCATCTTCTCAGTTCTTGTGCTAAAAAACATAGTTTGCTATTACTAAACTATCGAATAATAGCGGCAGAGGAAAGTGCAATATACGTTTGTTTTGTACTAAGAATCGTTTATTGATTTACTTCATGAATTACATTGTTGTATATTTTCAATGTATCTTGAGTCCTTGAAGAGAATCTGTCTTTAGACAGATGTATCATGAACTACTTAGTCTGAATGATCATGGATGTTGACTACACAGTAGTCAGTTTGAAACGATCTAGTAGTGCACCCATGATCAATAAGATCACTGCAACAATGTCTGTAACATCACCTTCGGCTTCTGCGCCTAGGTATTTTATGTTAAGTTTATAATTGATGTAATCTAAGTGTTAAGTTTAACTATAATCAATTAATTGGTGTAATTGTATTGTTACAAACTAATAATTCAACTATTTGCAGGGATGTTTCATCAAATTTTAACATATTCTCAAATTTACCTTGTACAAGACGCTTCAACACAAATGTAAGAATAAATTTCTTTTGTAAATATGCAGTGTCAATGTCTATGGCATGCTATACTCAAAATTGAACATAAATGTAGTGATTGTATAATAATTAGAATTTTACGCTATTGATTCTAGCTTCAATTATGAAACATCTTTTGTTTTAGAATTCTGGAACTGTTCCTAGGCTAACACCACGTGTAAGTCAATTGAGGCAAGAAGAATGTATTGATGTTGCTGGTCGTGAAGCAGCACATGAAAAAGAAATACATAGTGCCATGCAGATCTCTCAATCTTGGGAAGACCTCACCATAGAAGCAGAAGGATTATCCTTTAAAGACTCAGAATCAACTTCATTGCAGTTTAAAATAGAATCGCAGCCAATTGCTAAACGAATTCTTGATCCATTGAATATTAACTTATCTGTAAGTGGTCCAACTACATATTCCTCACCATCACCAACAAGAACTGGTTTTGGTCAGAGACAATGTTATTCACCTGGTGTTCATTCAGCTACATGGAAAAGTAATTTATCACCTAGTCCTACTAGAAAAGCATTTGCAACAAGGTTATTTCTTGTCATGTCTATTATATTTTTATATGGCAATATACAGTTTATTAATACAGTTTTACTAATTAACAATTTGTGTATTTAGACGGAGCCTAAGTCCTATTGCGATACGACCAAGTTGTTTGACATCAGTTAAGAGAAAATTTGAATTAGATGACTCTGGAATGGATCAGTTACAACCTCCTGCAAAACGTATCTCTAGTTTACTAACTTCAGCTGCATCTAGGTAATTTTATTACTTCTAATATTACAAAAATATTAAATTGATGCTACAGAATCGTTACAATGCTTTGTCTTTTTCTTTCAATGCAGATTAGATGTCGCAATATCTAGTCTACATCCAGAAACTATTAGTTCAGTTGGAACTCCGGAATCTTGTTCGAGTCTTGACACCCTTGGCTTTTCTTTTCGACCTGTGCATAGTCCATCCCCTGGTCTAGGTGCTCCTTCAATTGTTAACGATGATCCATCTTCGTCTTCGTCTTCTTCCTCATCTTCATCTTCGTCTTCGTCTTCATCTTCGTCTTCGTCTTCGTCTTCGTCTTCATCTTCGTCTTCGTCTTCGTCTTCGTCTTCGTCTTCGTCTTCGTCTTCGTCTTCGTCTTCGTCTTCGTCTTCGTCTTCGTCTTCGTCTTCGTCTTCGTCTTCGTCTTCGTCTTCGTCTTCGTCTTCGTCTTCGTCTTCGTCTTCGTCTTCGTCTTCGTCTTCGTCTTCGTCTTCGTCTTCGTCTTCGTCTTCGTCTTCGTCTTCGTCTTCGTCTTCGTCTTCGTCTTCGTCTTCGTCTTCGTCTTCTTCTTCATCTTTTTCTTCATCATCTTCTTTATCTTCTTCTTCTTCTACATCTTCATCTTCTTCGTCTTCCTCATCTTCTTCCATTACCTCTTCTTCTACCACTACTTTATTAGAAAAATCGAGTGTACAGATCAAAAACTTTAAAGAAATACAACATAAACGGATTACACGAGAAAATAATGGATAGAAAGAAGCATTTGAAAACATTCTGAATGAAGAATATGCATCATTGCGACGACAAATTTATTCTTACGACCAGTTTCATGTACTAAATTTATTTATAGTTCATTCTTTTAGAATTGATGTGTATCTATATTCGGGTCATATCTATTTATTTTCACACCAAATTGTTCAAATGTATATTAGTTGCATCGCAAACTATGTTTTCATTTTTCTTAAGATGCTTATTAATATTATCATATCGTCAGACGAAGTTGATACAGGATGTTTTATAGTATGTGGGAAGTACAGCAAGGAGCAATTCCTTGTAAGAATTTTCTTTGTATAAGTTGAAAATGTAGAAATTTCTTCATTTAGGTCTTGTTTTCTAGAAAATCGAGTTCGAAAATTTATCAAGTATATTTGAATTTAGCTAATTCTAGTTGTGAGAGAAGAACATAAATAACAGAAAATTATTCTATGAAAGAATAAGTTAAAAATACAAAATAGGGTTTTTTTGTAAGATACTTCTTGTTTTTGGAGAAAATTGAGTTTAAAAATTTATCAAGTGCACATGTACTAAGACAATTTGTAGCGAAACATTCAGTTTATTTTTTTGAAAATAGTTCTAAATAAAAAAATCTTATTCTGCATCTTTTGCTAATTAGCTATAATTAGTCGATAAATTTTCGAAAACGAGATTTTAAATAAAAAAATTTTATTCCACGTTTCCGCTTTGTCATTTCATGAGAAATTTTTACATTCCCTTTTTTACTTTCCACATGTTACAGAATACCTTGTACATGTAATATGAACGCAGTTCTAAGACCAAAGTGAATTATTTAGGGAACTATGCGTGCTTCCTATCTTTAAGACTGAATTCTGCGTTTTTTAAATACATCGAATCGAATTCTCTTTTGCTTAGGGAAGATATATATATGTGACATTGGCTATTCTAATTTTATATGATAATTAAACATACATCACTACATTGCGACTTTCGCGCTAATATATCCTTTGTGTGATTTTTCTTTTCAGAATAAGTCAACAAAAATAATATGATGTACATCGATTGATTAATACGCGCATTAATATTATTGATTCTATGAATCTCCAATTCTGTATAGTATGTAAATAAACTACCTATAGTATGTACTTTTATTCTGTGTATATAATATTTCTGAGAATTAATGATGTACAAGATTAAATAATACTTTTTAGACAAATAAATACGAAAGATCAAATAAAAATATAAGAAAAATATAAAAGCAAACATATAATAAAAACAAATATGATTAGTGTTTCTTTAAGATTATTTTCAAGATAATTTGTAATTGATTATTTGTGAAAGATAATTACGCAAAAATATTTAAATATTACATTCAAAACTGTACTTTAAAATAAAAATAATATTTTTATTTATATTTATAGTTGCTTTTAGGAAATATTATTTGCCAGGTCTTTACAAAAGAATATGTAATAAATATTCAGTGACCTAAAATTTAAAGGAATATCATGGTCATTTTTGAAATATTTAAATTGTAAACTAAAATAACTTTCTTTGTAAATAATAATTTTGCATGTACTGTTTGTCGCATTCATATGTTCATAAATATTAAAAATTAATACTGCTCTATGCATATATATTTTCATTCATATTGTTGCTCTTATCTAAAATAATTTATGAAACTGATATTGATCTCAATTCTCGTTTTATGCAGCCAATTTTGTGTCTTATTTGAAAATAATAAATTAATAATTTAAAATTTAATTTCATTAAATCAATTGGTTGTTAAATATAGCTAAAAATTTTAAAAATCTTCCATGATATGCAAACAAAATATTATGAAAGATATTTGTATTCAATCTAAAATTAATTGAATAAATTGTTTTGTAATTACAATATACATTTTACAGTTTTAGAAAATTCTACTTTGAGGAAAATGTATTTAAAATTATGATTTGTTTTTACTATTGCTTTCTGAGGACAATTTATTAATGTTTAATTATTTCGATAATAACCCATATTTTTTCATTTTCACGCCTAACATGAAAATCATTGATATGAATATAAATATTATAAACTTTTTATAATTTCCAAAATAGTAGCACAGTAATTTACATAATTTTCATTCTTTAAAATAGTCTTTGAAGCAATTTTTAAAATTTTAAGAATTTAAACTTTTATTAATATTTAAAATATTATTTCCTAAACATCTTTTCAATAATTCAGTTTCATTTACATGGTTGTAAACGGTTTTATTCATTTACTATTAATTATTTTGATTTTAAAACAGGTGGTAGCCGTTACAAACAATTAAGCATATTAATAAAATATATTTATTTAACGCATCAACTATAATTTATATTGTAACATAATTGTGTATTTGTACATTATTTTTAACATCTCTGTATATTATAAACATTGTATATTTATAAAAAGAATATTTTTTTAAATTTTTTGCCCTTTATCATTTTTACGTATTTGTAAAGAAATAATAAATTTTTATTAAGTGTATGTTATTATTACTCAGAATTAAATGATATTATTATAATACAAGTTGATATAAAACGATAACATTTTTGATATAAAATTTTATATTGATACAAGATGAATAAAAGTCATAAAAACATCAGTACTACTTCTTGAAAACATAATTTAAGAAATAATTTGTAATAAACTTCTTGTACTGGAAAGGAATAGGAATAATTTGTATATAAAATTCTTGTAATGAAAATAATATTTTTGTATATTTTTAATCATTCAGACAAAATTTTCTAATTGATGAATTAGAAATTAAAAACAAGAAATTACATAAATGATTATGAACTTATTTACAAGGAAGTAAATTAACAAGGAAATTTAATAGTAATAGTAAGCTAATTACAGTTAAAATTAATTATACTGAATGCATCTAATTTTATAATAAGTTTTTTTTTTTTGTTATTGGCTATTTGCCTCAAGATCCATATCTGACCATACAGCTTCAGTCTCACTTTCATCAGGTGCTTCATCATTATCAGTATCTGGTAAACCATCACCAACATCATAGGTTGTATCTGTTTGTTCTTCACCTACAGTCATGTAATAAGCTGAATCCAGTTTATTTGAAGAGTTATCTAATCTGTGCATGCCTTCCAATGCTCTTCGATTATTTGGATCTAGACTAATTTTGAACATTATGTTAATTAATATTTTCTACAAATATATATACTAGAAATTTTCAAATAGAATTATTTCTCATACATTTGTACATAGTAAGTATAATAAATATATTTCTGACTGTAATGCATGAACTGATAAGATATAACGGATCGTTAAATTTGTCTCAATAACTGCTGCAATATTATGAATAAAAGAATATAATCTCGTTTAAAAAAATTAACTTGACCTTGAAATCTTACTTGGATGACAAAACAAAATACTTATGTCGTATAATGTCTCTTACAACAAACAACTTTTGTAGAAATATTTTTTTGATAATTTTGAACTTAAATCTTTCGAAAGATATTTTATCATTCACATTTAAACTTAACACCCTTATATATATTATAAATAAATATAAAGGACCTACTTTATAGCAATTGCATAATGATCCAAAGCTTTCTCTTCATTATGAACTCTTGCCCATAAATCTCCAAGCATCTGATGTAATTTACAAGTTGTTTGTATTTCTACCTGTCTTTCAAGTAATGCAATTGCAGCTTCCAAATTCATTTCTTGTTCATATATTTCGGCTAACAAATATACAGCAGGTAGATAAACTTCATCTTGAAGCAATGCCTTTTCCAAAAGATTCTTTGCTTTTCCAACAGAAACTGGATCTTTCATGAGTACAGACGCATAAAGCTAAACAAAATTGACATTTTAAAAATTTAATTATTTGATACATTAAACCAAATATTATTTCTAATTTCAAATGTTACGTATTAACAAATTAAATCGACACAATTAATATAATTACCGTGAGAACTCTCGTAGTGTGTCCAAGTTGTTTACAAGATCCACTAGCGATATTAATAGCTTCCCGTAATCTGTGCATTCCTATAAGACAATCTACCAAACCTTTATGTGGTTCATAACGATATGGTTTCAATTGTACTGCATGCCTGAAGAAGAACAATGCATCTTGGTATTTTTTTTGTTCTACGAAAATGTTTCCTCGGAGAATTGTAGCTTCTATATCATTTGGATTTAAATTTAAGGCTAGTGCTGTAAATGAGTTTGCTCTACCAAATTTTCTAGTAGCATAAAGAGAATATGCCATAGCAATATATATTTCTCCACTGCACTCGTTGCTTGCTGTTATTATTGGAATCAGTCTTTCAAGTTCTTTAATACTGTGTGTTTTATATAATACAGCTGCATAAATATCAACCCTATTTATAAACAACGAAATTTATTTATTTTTAACATTATAAACGTAATTAGATAAATGTAATTATTAAGTTAGTTATAAAATTTTCTAAAATATAAATTATAATGGACAGGATATACTTATATCTTGTTACCCTTTTATGATATCTGGTTCTATAATTCTGGCTCTTCGCAAGCACAATAAAGCATTTTTATCATCTCCAGCATAATAATAACACTCTCCCATTGTTGTCAATAAATTAAAGTTATCTCTTAATAGATTAACATTATCTAATGATCTTAACGTTGATATTGCAGGTGTATATTCTCTATTATGTATATGTGCATGAGCTTTGATCCATATATTCAACCAGTCTAAATTTGACAGATTGGATGCACAACCTACAATTAGTGAATTCACTTCAATTCCTTTTACTCCAAGGGAAAGAAGACCTTCTGCAGCTTCTAGGGCTAATGGACATTCTCTTAAAACTTCTTTATAAGTAGTAATCGCAGAACGTTCCATCCCTTGTTCTTGAAACATTTTTGCAAGGACCATGTTTACCTTCAAGATAAAAAATTATATATACTCATTGATAACATTAAAATTTAATGTCATTTAAATTACCTTTGGAGTTCTTTGTTTACCAGGAATGCTTTGTAATACTTGAAGTGCTTCTTGAGGATTTTTCAATTTTATTAAACATAAATGAATTTTAAATTTTATATCAACGTCAGTTGGTAGATCCTTTTGTCCTTCTACAGGTTTCGTAGCACCTTTAGATTTTAATAAGCACTTACGAAATTGCAATGACTTTTTATATAATGCTTCTGCTCTTTTATACTTTCCTAAGTGAAAATGAGCATCTGCATAATAAACGTAGATATGGAATTTTCCATGTATTGGCAATAAATCTGAATTATGTTCACTTAGTGATAACACCAAATTTGCCTATAATATGCACAAATATTAATTTATTAGTTATTAATATTAATTTATTATT
>KQ435888.1:51052-65426 GCA_001276565.1 Melipona quadrifasciata
TTTTTACAAAATTCTTACAGTGTAATTTAATTTAATAATTTCATTTAATTTCAAGAAAAACATGCTTTCAAGCATTTATTAAATTTACTTACAAGTGAAATAACATTTGAATATAAAGACTGTTCGTAAAGTAGCTTTATTTGATCGTACAAAGTCGACATTTTCTCTAAAATATTCTTCTAAATTACAAAGTAGTTTTCTATCACCCGATTCCTCTTAACCTATAAAAGATGATATAATCAAGAAATAATACAATTAATAGTATATTAAATATAATTAAACTTGGCATAAATACGCTATGAAATGCATAAAAATGCCTCTATGTAAAATCCTTACTTACAAATCCTCGAAGGTGACATTTAAATACAAAATCTACATGTATCGCTTTAAAATTGAACAAAAAGAACGAACTTAGATGTAAGGATATTTAATATTTAATTTGTTGCAACGAAAACAGACATGTGCAAAGTTTGATACAACTGGTGGGCGATTTATACGGATAGGTGAATATTCTGTTCCATTCAGTGTTCTCTATTATCCAAGACAATAAATACGAATATCATTGTATCATTGGTAATTTAAGGACTAAACTTCCGAAAAACTCCAAGTTTTGAATCAGCTGAAATTTTAAAAATATGTGCCTTTTAAGTAAAAATAAATTTTGCGAGAAAGATTTTTGGCGACTTAAAAGTTAAAATACTTTTTTAATATTATTGACTATTAACATTGACTGATGAGGTGTCGGCATTAACTTATAGCATTGACTAATGGGATAGACTGGACATCCAATGCTACAGACAAGGTATATGAATAGACCTTGCATACAATATATTTTTTCGACCCACGATTAAGGGGTCTCAAGACTGTCACGCCGGGACTTGCGTCACCGAAAAAAATAAAATCCGTTGTAGGTGCGCTGTCTGGATGTCCCGTAGTCGAAGTCTCGCTGCTGAGGATTCTTGTATGTCGACGTGATTTTAAACGAAAACGAAATTGTTGGTTGGTCCTGTGATCGCCAGTCGACGTTTTCCGTGGAAGACGGGCAAATTTATGAATTATGCGCAACGCGCGCGGTAATAAAACGCTTAATTATTCACGTCGAAGAGCGTGACACTTTAACTTATTAAACTTAACCCGCAGTAAATTAATAAAGTCTATTCAATATCACTTTAAAACGTAAATGAAATAGAAAATTAAGAGATTAATAAAGATCTTTCACTATTTAAAATAATACACTTGGTTAAAGACTTTTGACGTAACACGCTCAGAGGTTTAATAATAACTTTTATATATAGGAGGAGGAAAATAAAGAATCGATGTGACTCCGTTGAGATTTGAATGGTAACTTTTTTTTATTGAGGGCTCGGCAGTGTCTTTTATACATTTGTTTTAGCTATGGTGGGAGCAATCTAAATTTAAATTCTTTCGGAGTTAGCGAAGCATCGTCTTGTAGCCGCATATGATAGATAATCGGTGTCCTCATAGTTTTGAATTTTTTTGGAGTTAGCGAAGTTTTATCTCGTTGCTATCCGGAGATGGTTGACAATTGGCCTGGTTACAAGACCCCCTTACCATTTTCGTGTTACATTCTGTCGTACCGATTCAAACAATTTTGCATTACAGCACTATTAGTGATGAAAATTGAAATTAAAAAATATGGACAGTATTGCCACATCTGCTTCGAGAATTATTTATTGAACTGAGCGTGGCGATGCATTCCTTCATCAATGAAGGAATATAACTTAAAACAACAATTGATGAAGATTGGGATAAAAAATTTATATTTATTTATTTAAATTATATTATTTAAATTTATATTTATTAGAAATAAAAAAAAAATAAGATATAATTTAAATATTAAGATTAAGATATTTATACTCACCATAAATAAAAATAGAAGATTAAATGTAGAAAATTAGAAAAAATTGATTGGAATATGATATTTTTATGAATAACATAATTAGATACGACATTTTTAAATTTAAAAATATGTAAATTCACAGCTTAAATTAATTACCCTTATTCCTTTATTTCGCAAACTCGATTTTGTAAAAGATTGGACTTATCAAAATGTTTTTACAAATATTGTTTGGAATAAAAGGATATATTGTGTACTATAAATTATTTTTTATAAATCGTCCGTTTCGAAATTTCGAATTCAAATTTATTTTCTTAAATGATACAATACACATTTCCTTTTTTATAGTACCATGTTATTTATTAAGACGAATTTACTAAGTTACATTTGGAACGACCGAAACTATTTATTGTCATTTGTATCTTTTGTCATAAATAGTTAATAAAAATAATACAAAATATAAATGACTTAATGATATGTAGTAATAAGAGTTTACAAGTTCAAAACATTGCTTATTCGTATTTTTTTCTCATTACCATTGCCAGTGAACTTGTAGGTTAATCACTCATCGATTTAAATGCAATATTTCTACCCCTAAATATTATTTACATATCGACTTTCACAACATATTTAAAAATTATCGAAATCGATGGAAGAATAGTCAGTTTACATATTGGAATGACAAATGAAAAACGAGTTAAAGGAACACAGGGAAGTTTCGAATTTTCTGACGAAAGCGTAGTTGCCAAACCTAAAAATCAGGTTGCCACATTTGTGTTACTGTCCTACTTCAGTCGACTTGACGAAATTGTTAAACTAGCGAAATAAGCAAGGATTTTCATTACAAGATTCATATGTCTCTGAATTTTCTCAAGCTCAACCAAAATTATACGATTCGATCCAAAGTAATAACTACCCGCATCCAAATCATATAAACAAATTTTTATTTAAATAAAATAAAATAAAATAAAAATCATTTAAACAATATAAAAAATCTATATTTTTGATTTTCAGGAAAAATTTAAGAATATTTCATATTTGAATTAAATAAAACAAACATAATTTTTTATTTTTTCATATCTATTATATTGAATATGAAAAAACCAAATGAAAAAGTCACGCAAATAATATCGTCGTTTTTCATAAATATAATTTGTTGAATGTCCTTTTTTCAACAAATCTTCATAATAGAAATATTGCATTTAAAAATAGTTACAAGGTACTATAATAAATGTTAAAGCCTATGGTACGTACTGTTGATGATATGAACGTGCTTCAAAATTAACTCGTCAAATTAGAGATTTTCATATATCTTTCGCATCCTTCATATATAGACAATTTAAAGATTCAATCAGATTCCCCATTAATCTTAATTTTGAGGAGTTGTTTTCGCACAAAAGCAGTTGCCATGTGTTAACCAAGTGCGTACCAGAAATATTATCCATCATTTTTTCACACAAAATTACCAGAAGTAATAATGAAAAATTCTAATACCCCATACATTCTGATCTGTCTTGACGATTGATTGCCCTACGACTCTTCAGAATCCTTCGGAAGGACAGACAAAATTACAATTATTATAATATTAGTTATAAATAGAAACGAAACACGACGATGAATCTGATATATACGTTGTATCATTTATTCACGACAATTCAATATTCTTCATAAAAAATGTCATACGTGTACGACATGAAAAAAATCTCCGTGGAGGAACCTCTTTCTCATAGTTTGACATTGTTACACTCGTATTGAGAGACTTTTGATGAATTAAGAAGGCACGCTGATTATAAAACAATGTCGTCGAATCCGATCAACCGCGTTTAAAGAGAGAATTCTTCGTGGAGACATCAGATTTCAGTTAGTCTTTGTATGTACACTTCGGAGATCGAATATTAGAGCTAAGTATTTATTATGTAATAAAATATATACTAATTATAGTTATAGTTTTTTTTATAGGTTTTATCATAATATTTATACATATAATATCAGATGTTCAGGTATTTATATATATTATATTTATAATTGTTTTTAATAGATTATAAAAATTTCTAATTGGAGTATAAACTACATTATAAGAAATGCGTCTATCCGTTTTTGTGACTTAACAAACCGTAAAGTGATGGATGGTACCATTTCATTTTATAAATTTCCAGTTAATAATAGTGATCGTTGTATAACGTAGCTGATCAACTGTGGATTAGAAATGTCCAATAGTGAATTAAAAAATAAATACCTGTGCAGTCGTCATTTTTCAAAAGATACTTTTCACGCGTCGGGTCGACTGCGCAATAATGTTATGCCAAAAATCCCGAATTCTTTTGACTCTAATGAAAATAGTGATAATGAAACAAGTACAGATGTTAAAAATGATAACATTTTATCAAAGAGAAAATTCAATGACTTGGAACAGAGATTGATTGAAACGAAAGTTCCAGTACAGCGAGAGAAGAATAACTCAAATATTTTTCGTTCGCAACTCTACGGGCAAAGTATAAAGTAATTAATCGATTAAAAAATAAGCTTTTTCAGGCAATATCGATGATGTATGTTTAAAGAAGACATTTCTCAGTGATTATCTGGATATTCATTAACGCTGGTTCAATATTATTATTTAAACTTAGCAATCGCAAAGTTTTTACGAAAAAAGAACAAGAATTATTTATGATAATGCATTATACTTGGGTTTCTTCCTCATCCAAGTACGATTATCAGATGGTTCAGGAAAATTGACATTTGGCCAGGTATTTGCCAAGATTTGTTTAATGCCTTAAAATTAAAATCTTCATACATGGAAGATATTGATCGAAATTGCATATTAATATTTGATGAAATGGCCTGGATTTCCATTCCAAGAGACAAACCATTGAAGGTTTCGAAGATTTAAAATCTTTGAGTAGAAACTCAACCGTGATATGAGTTGTATTATGTATTTCTTGTATTTATGTTACGCGGGTTGTTTACTAATTGGAATCAACCATTGGCTTTCTTTGTTGTAAAATCTAGTATTAAAAAATATGAATTATCAATAATTTTAGATCAAATATTAGATGCATTACATGAAACAAATTTGAAAGTTAGAGCAGTTGTTTCCGATCAGGCAATCAGTAATCAAAGCTTAGCAGCTAAACGATTTTCTACTAATAAACTTTTTTTTATAAAAAATAATAAAAAAATTTATTATTTGTTTAGTAATTTAAATTTATTTAAAGCAATCAGAAACAATTTATTAAAACCTGATTTCTTAATTAATAATTCTCCAGTTTCGTGACAAGATGTCTGTTCGGGAGAGTTTCCATGCTACAATACCTACGGTCTGGGTACAGGCACGTCCGGGATAATTTATTGGGTTTTTAAAGACCTAGCTGGAATTTGTCGCCAGAAAACCTTGGCCAGATGGCTGCACTTTCTTCTAAGCAAGAAACAAACAAAGCCCTTGACCGTGGATTGATGCATGGCACCAACTTTCCCAACACGTGAGAAACACGGGCCAGCGAGATCACCCACGACAGCAACGGGTATCTGGCCCTTCGTGCCCCACCCTGGACCCGCGATTTTCCGAAGCCGAAAGAAGGGGAACCGAGAGGACGTTCGGGCTTTCCTTCGGCTTCCAACTCAGAATCATTTCGACTTTCGATAGCTAAAGTTCACTCTCTCGCGACACAAAGTTAACACGAGGGGACAAGCCCCCTAATACTCAGCGTGCGAAAATTCATACACGTCTAACTACACGCGCGCGAATACTGGTGTAGATTCTCCGTACCACATGCATCTGTGACTTTTTCACGTTAGCAGTTCCATGTGTCGCTGCGATATGTACTAAGGCATTTCCATATGACACCAGATCAATTTACAATGGTTTTTCCATTCCTCTTGGATTTACGTCCCGAGAATTACCATATAGCATCGGCAACAACTTTTGCTGAATTACTGAAATATTCCATATGTCGTTTTGACTTAACCAAATCCATATGCAGCTGAGATTTCGTACCTTCACAATTCTATTGTCGTTGCGTGTTAATCCTTGAGAAATTACATATGCAGATTTGACCTTTTTCGTAAGTAGTATTAGCGAATGTTATCTATGTCTCTGAAAGTTAGTATTAGATTATTTTGTAAGCCATTGGACATTATACTCGAGATATTCCATACGCCGCTGGAACTTTTTTGGCGAGCAATTATATTCGCAGCTAGAACATATTACCTTAGAAATTTCTTACGTAGATTCGAAATATTATCAGAGCAGTTCCATACGTCGCTTGGACTTAGTCCGTTAGGGATTCCATGAGCACTTGTGATTAAGACGACAAGATGTTTTATACGTCGCATATGGACATTTTATCTAAGTAATTCTATACAACGCTGATGCTTAAATACCTAGCGAATTTTATATGCTACGGGGACTAATTCCGAGAAAAATTCCATATGCTTTCTGACTTAGTACCTGAGAAAACTAGACATTGCAATTATTTACGTCTCTGAGACATATTGCTTGAGCAATTTCATATGCCGCTGGGACTTATTCGCTGAGCAATTATAAATACATACACATCTAGGACATATTCCCATAGAAATTCCATTCGCGGTTGTGAATTATTACCTGAGCAATTTCAAACACAGCTGGGACATGCAATACTATACGCCGTTTTAACTTATTTCCTATTTAATTCCATGTGTCTCTAAATTTTGTTCTACATAAATTCCACGTGTCATTTAGTACCTAAGATTTCTCATTGTTCGCAGAAGCATAGTTATCGAGCAATTCTTTAAGCTTTTAAGATATATTCCCTGAACAATTTCACATGTCGCAGAAACTGCGCAATTCCATAAGCCGCAGCAACTTATTCCCTGATCAGTTTCATATACCTTTGGGACTTATTAGTTGCGTAATTCTACATGCCGCTAGGACACAGTCCCAGCGCAATTTCATACGCCGCTAGGAATTAGTCTTTGAGAAATTATAAATGCAGCGTTGACGTTGTTTATAAGTGGTAATAAAGGAATTGGGGTCATGTTACGTGAACAATTTCGACCCCCTCCCCAACCTAGAAACTTGTACAATTCCATAAACTACTAGATTGTAACTGAGATATTCCATATGCCGTTGAAACATGTTCCTTTAGCAATTCTGTACAACCATGGAACACATTCCATGAGAAATTCGTATTGGTACTTGGAACCTAGGAAACTAAATCCACCACTGGTACTTAGAATCTGTGCAGTTTTACACGCCGCTAGGACTTTTTTCTTGAGCACATTGATATTGCGATTATACTTAGTCCCTGTACAATCTTGGGTAATTTCATACGCCGTTGGGACACATTCTCTGAGCAATTACATATGCAGTGGAATATATTTTCTATGCAATTGCATATACAGCTGTGTATATTTTTATGTGATTATTTCGAAACGACGTTGGGACATGTTGCGTGAGAAATTTCATGAGTTAAAGGAATTAAGTCTGCCAGCAATTTCAAACGTCATTGGAAAATTGTACCTAAGCAATTTGATACGCACTTGCGTATTATTGCCTGAAAAATTATATTTTTTGCTGGGACTTAGTAACTCTTTACGCCTTTGAAACTTAGTCTTTCATTAAAAATTATATCTATTGCTGGGACTTAGTAACTCTTTACGCCTTTGAAACTTAGTCTTTCTATGCATTTCCATTCGCCGCTAAGTATTAGTTTTTGATAAAATAACACAGACAGCAGTGGCGTTTTCCATAAGCAGAGCCAAACAACTCTTGGGCATATTGCGGAAGTAATTTCTTACGTTACATGAAATTAGTACTTGAGCAATTCCATATGCCGCCGGACATTGTACTTGAGATACATCCATTCTACGCTGTGACATTACTTTTTTACTTACATATGACATTGTGACTTAGTTATTATAAAATACCAAACACCAATGTGAAATATAGCCTGAGATATTCTACACGTCCCTTGGGAATACTCTCTGAAAAATTCCACATACCACTGAGAATTATATTCTGAACAAATTTTTATAACCCAGAAAATTAGTACATGTAAATCCATTCACTGCTGTGACAGAGTGCCCGAGCAAAAATATATACGGTTCGGACTTATAAAGTAATTCTATATGTGGCAGAGACTAGATATTTGATCAATTCTACATGACGCTAAGGCTTAGAATATTGATAGTTTCATACGTCCTTGGAAATTAATCCCAGAAAAATTCCTGATCTGTGATATAGTCCTCATGCAATTCTATACGTCATTGAAGTATTGTGCCTAAGAATCTCCCATACGTCATTATTACTTAAGCTCTAAGTAATTCCATTTGCAGCTAGGAAAACTTACAAGAGTAATTCCATTCGTCGTTTAGACTAAAAACATAATTAATTCCTTTCTCCGTATGGGCTTTTTCCTCAGAGCAATTGCATACGTCACTGGGACATAACATCTGAGCATTCCATACGCCGTCCGGTCTTATTATTTAGCAATCTCCTACGCGGCTGGGACTCAGTCCAATGCAATTAAACTCGACGCTGAAACATTTTACGTGAGCAATTCCGTTCGCTGCAGAGACACAGCCTGAGTAACCTCATATGTCGCTAACACTTAGTCCACGAAAAATTCAATATGTCGCTTGTACTGATTCCCTGTGTGGGAACATAAGCTTGGATCTTATTCCGTGAGAAAATCTTTACATGTGTGATTTAAGACAAAAGATATTTTATACTCGCTGGGACATTGCACCGAAGCAACTGTATAAGGCGTTGAATTTTAATCTCTAAGTTTTTCCATTCGTCGTTTGGACATATTTCATGAGTTATTCCATATTGCCCTTACAATTTGTCCTTGAATAATTCCGTACGTCATTAGTATATGTATATTCCCTGTGCAGTTCCATTCGTTTGCTGTAACCCAGTAACTAAGCAATTCAGTATGTTGCATCCTATAATTTATCGAAATCCGTATGCCTCATGTACTGAAATTGTAAGGAATTCCAAGCGAATCTGTGATTTAGCCCAATAGCAATTCCATACGATGCTGAGACTTTGTATGCAAATAACTCCAAACGTCGCTGCACCTTACAAATAATTCCATACGTCACTGTGATTTGCCACGTGAGCATTTCTATTCGCCGTTCTGACACAGTCGCTAGGCAACTCCATACGACAGTGGGATTTAGTTCCTGACTGAGCAATTCCGTGACATGAATGGCTGAAAGTTAGATGAGTGACAAGCCTGGACACGGAGAGAAATGACTGACCGGAACTTAAAAGAGTGACATGATTGGCCGAGTGTTAAAAAAGTGACATGGCTGACGACTTCTTTCTTATTTTTCTAATCATTGACTTTGAAATTTTTTCTTTATTTGTTATTTTTGTCTTTTTTATTCTTTCCTCTACTGTTTCTCCATCCCCTTTTTCCTTTTTTTTATTTTTCATATCCGATTCTTTTTTTCTTCTGTATTCTTCTCTCTTTTCTTGTATATGTGCCTCTAGTGTGCCGTTATTGCACCCGTTTCAATGCTGGCTTTTCGTATTTTTCCTCGTGCAGTAATGTGTAGTCATCTTTCGTTTGGACGGCGTATGCATCTGGGCCCTGAGCCGTTGAATGTCGTGGTGTCAGTCGGCTGTTTAGTATCTATAAGAGATGCGACAAGTCGGTGCATTAAGATCGAATGACTCTATTGCGGCTAAGCTTTCCCTTGAGTCGAGAAGCTCGTGACTTCTATGTACTCTAAACGTATGTACTTGTACTAACAGAGCATCAACTTGTCAGCTTTATCGATTGATCGCCTAGCACGAGCGATAATACGTGTCTTACCAACTCGAGGTCTGCCAATTGAAATTGAAATTAAAGTTGGGTTGGCAAATAAGTAGCGATTGCAAAGTGGTGTCAGAATTATTAAAAGAATCGTTTATTGTGTTTTAAGGCATTTAATTGGGAGCAAACGCATTGGAGGAGACTGTAAAAGTATTGTCTCGTCGTCGTGTTTGGTGGCACGTACGGCGGAGAAAAAATATGAAAAAGTACACGTTGAAATGTGACAAAGATCCCTGAACCTGCTAGTAGTTATATGCTTGTCTCAAAGTCATGCACGTCTCAGTACAGGCTGAATTAAAGTGAAACCGCAAATGACTCATTAAATCAGTTACGGTTTCTTAGATCGTATCCACATTTACTTGGATAACTGTGGTAATTCTAGAGCTAATACATGCAAAAAGATTTCGTTTCAGAGATGGGGGGAATGCTTTTATTAGATTAGATTCAAAACCAATCGGTGGCGGATGGCTTGTTGTCCGTTCATCGTTTGTTTTGGTGACTCTGAGTAACTTTATGCTGATCGCATGATCATCTAGCACTGGCGACGTCTCTTTCAAATGTCTGTCTTATTAACTGTCGATGGTAGGTTCTGCGCCTATTATGGTTGTAACAGGTAACGGGAAATCATTTCCGGAGAGGGAGCCTGAGAAACAGCTACCACATTCAAGGAAGGCAGCAGGCGCTCCCGGCACGGAACCTCTCCTTCCTAGTAATGAAAGATAACGATACGGAACACATCGGAATGAATATACTTTAAATCCTTTAACGAGGATTAATTGGAAGGAAAGTTTGGTGTCAACAGCCGCGGCAATTCCAGCTCAAATAGCGTATATTAAAGTTGTTGCGGTAAAAAGCTCAGCGTTGAATCTGTGTGTCACAGTGTTGGTTCACCGCTCGCGGTGTTTAACTGGCATTATTTGATACGTCCTATCTAGAGGCTTAGTTTCATGTGGGTAATCCAACTAATTTTCTATCGCGGTGCTTTTCATTGAGTGTCTTGGTGGACCGTACGTTTACTTTGCACAAATTAGAGTACTTAAAGCAGGCCACGTTCGATTGAATACTGCATGGAATAATGGAATAGGACCTCGGTTCTATTTTATTGGTTTTTCGGAACTCCGAGATAATGATTAATAGGGTCAGATGGGGGTATTCGTATTGCGACATTAGAAGTGAAATTCTTGGATCTTCGCAAGACGGACACAAGCGAAAGCATTTGCCAAAAATTTGTTTTTATTAATTAAGAAAGAAAATTAGACATTCGAAGGCGATCAGATACCGTCCTAGTTCTAACTATAAACGATGACAACTAGCGATTCGGAGAAATTTTTCAAATCACACGGCGAGCAGGTTCAGGGAAACCAAAGCTTTTGAGTTTAGGGAGAAGTATGGTTGCAAAGCTGAAACTTAAGGAATTAACAAAAGGACTACATCAGCAGTGGACCCTGCGGCTTAATTTGACTCAATACGGGAAACCTCACCAGGCCCGGACACTAAGGATTGACAGATTGATAGCTCCTTATTAATTCGTTGAGTGGTGGTGCATGGCCATTTTTTGTTGGTGGAGCGATTTGTCTGGTTAATTTCAATAACGAAAGAGACTCTAGCCTGCTAAATAAACATAACATATGGTATCTCAACGATTCCCGGTTTCGGTCGGTGGGATTTTACTACCAACATACAAACAAATTTTCTTAGAGGAACAGGCGTTTTCCAGTCGTACGAGATTAAATAGTAACAGATCCGTGATGCCCTTAGATGTTGTGGGTCGCACGTGTCCCACGCTGAAGAAATCAGTGTGTTTTCCCTGAGTAAAGACTCAGTAACCCACTAAAGCTCCGTCGTGCTAGGGGTTGAGACTTGCGATTATTCTCCATGAACTGAGGAATTCCCAGTAAGCGCGTGTTATAAGCTCGTGTTGATTACGTCCCTGTCTTGTGTATATACCGCCCATCGCTATTACCGATTAAATAATTTAATGAAGTCTTCGAACTGATACGCGGCTAATGCCTTGGAATTGCCTTTGTTACAGGGAAAATGACCAAACTTGGTCATTTAGAAAAAATAAAATTCGTAACAAGATTTCCGTGAATAGGCGGAAGAATTATTAACAAATTAATAAACCAAAAGACTATACGTCTATAATTAAATGAGGCATGAAGGGAGGACATTAACAAAAGAGGCATTGTCAAATACTAAGCTTCGGAATCGACGGCTTTCGTGTGGAGGACCGTGACTTTCCGTCCGCTGTTCCGTTGGCAAATGGAGAGGGGTCGATGGCTGAAATAACTTTTAGCCATCGAAATACGAAGATGAAAGCACTTTTTTTGCTCTCTCGATGATCGGGACGAAAATGTCAAAGCAAAACGTACATCCAAACAAACAAATAAATAAATATGAAGTACATCCAAACGTAGACTGGGACATCGGATACATCCGAAAGTCAAGAAAACCTATAAGAATGATTTGGATGTCGCACTCTCTTGTTTTCATATGATCTGAGTGCGTTTACTCTTTTGACAACGACGGGATATCCAGGATCTACTCTTTGGGATCAAATTGCTGGCGTAATAACTGCGTATCTATTGGACGTATGTTCTTCGTTAATCTTTCTTAATAAAAATGCTAGAACGGTCGGAACCACGTTCAATACGTGGTACCGGGTAATCTAGAACAGCACCGAGTGGACTATACTCCAGTTTTGTCGCTTCAGTCTAAATTTAATAGGAATTCGTTGAGAGGAGTGCACAGTCCCGTTGTCGAACTGTCTTCGAAAGACCTTTTCAGGGCCGGCCGTGCACTTCGATCCAACTTTTGTCTGAACGAATATTTCATCCTTACTTCGAACTTCTTCGGTGAAAGCGCATGGACTAGCCACAGTGCGTAGAACAGGAATCAGTATTGGATGAACCACTACTTGTCGTTTTCCTTCGTTCCGCGGTTCTCGATAGTTATTTAAATGAACTCTACGCCCGACCGTCGTAGACGGATTTCGTCTCGAACACATTGTATCAATCACAACCGCATCTGTGTTGTGTGTATGGCGATGCACGCATCTTCCTTTCCCCGTCGGTCGAAGCTGTTGTGACGGTTTCTTTTGAACCGAGTATTTGAGTAATTAAATATTTATACAAATAATAATACATATACGATTATCTTGAACGGTGGATCATTTGGCTCCTAGGTCAATGTAGCACAAGTGTGAACTGCAGGATACATGAACATCGACATTTTGAATATTGCGGTCTAGGGATACAATTCCTGGCTGAGGGTCAACCACGTAACCTAAATACTGCTTGCGTTTGCGTTTCGTTGCCTCTCAAGTGTCTCGATCACACTTCTTGAAATTTCCGCTGTCATTCATGAAGGGCGTTTCTGAGTCGGACGCAAGAAACTGATACGACAGCCGCCGAGAGAACGATACGCGACGTACGAGCGATTGTTGAACGGTCGTGTAGAAACTGTCAGTTTCATGTACGATTTCCAAACCACGTTCTCGATGTTGTCTGAAAAACGTTCACGTTTATGCGGGACTAAGAGAAAAGAAGGGAAAAAGAAGATCACCATCCTTGGCATCACATTGTTACATCGAGACTGTCCACTATGTTTATACAGTCGATCCGCTCACGCGAAGACTTCGAAGGCTGGTGACCGTGAACGCTGTGCAGAGATCTGAGAAAAACATTTATTGCTGCCTGAATGAACCATTACCTCGCTCTGTATGTTTTCTCGCTCGTCCGATTTATGTTCGCTGCTGAATTACAGCAAAGCATGTGTGAACTAGCGCATGTCTGACTGTTGGGTAGTGTGGCAACGTTTCATGCGCCCACGATATGCACGTGCATTCGTAAAAGCATCCGGAGATTTATAAACACTTCACGAAGAGAGTGTAGAAGCAGATGAATACGATCTCCTTTGGCGAGGTTCATTTACCATGGCAACTTCATTCTAAAGAGTAGTGTTCGGGAAGATCCAATTATCCGGTGATGTCAAACTGCGTCGAGTTCTTGAATGGAGCCATTTAGAACCCACAGAAGTGTAACGCGTAACGTGTAACATGTAACGTGTAGCAGCCGAAAAATTAGTGAAATTTTTTCCACATCGAAAGCTGTGGAATTTATTCTTCAAAAATTTTATTAATAACCATGAATAATTCCCCAAGCATTGGAATATTTAAGTCGATTACGACTCAGGCGTATGCAATTATGCAAAGATAATTGAGAGATCTCGAAATATTCCGTCTAATTATAAAAATATTTGAAAAAAATCGGAAATGCTGGTCAGATAGGGAACCTCGATAATCGCAGATCAAAAAAAGATACCGCAGATATTTCAGTAAAAAAAAAAGTATGTCGTATTAATTTTGAGCGATAATTTCGAATAAGAGAAGAAAGTGGCCGAAAAATTAGTGGAATTTTCTCCAAATCGGAAGTTTTAGAATTGTTTCTCCGTAAATTTTATTAATAATTATATTAACTTGCATAATACTCCAACCCTTGGAATATTTACAGCAGTAACGGCAGATTGATACAAACGAGCATAAGTATTTGGAGGACTTATGCAAACTCGAAATATATCGCCAAATTTGGTGGATGTTTTGAAAAAGTCGAAAATTTTCGAATTCAGCTGGCGAAACACATAATTTCACAGATATTTCTGTCAAATCAGCGCGTTTCGGCTGTATTTTCATTGATAATTACAAAAATGATGCAAA
>KQ435888.1:121878-132987 GCA_001276565.1 Melipona quadrifasciata
AAAAAATGCCTTTGAAATTGCACCAAGGGACCACCCTAACGTTATCCTTGTTGCAAAATCCGTCGAAGATAAAAATAGTTGGATGGCGGATCTTGTAATGTTGAATACAAAAAGTATGTTAGAGAGAACTTTGGACAGTATCCTTTTAGATGAGGAAAAGAAACACCCCTTAAAGTTACCTCCACCACATTTATATAAATTTGCTGAACAGGATAGTTCAGAAAATATCGTTTTGGAAGCAAGAGAAAATGGAGGTGTTCCATTAATTAAGGGAGCAACTTTGGTTAAATTGGTAGAGAGATTAACTTATCATATATATGCTGATCCAGCTTTTGTACGAACATTCCTTACTAGTGAAAAATACATTAGATACAAAGGAAAAAACTTTTTTATTTAAAGCTTCATTTTCAAAATAATTAAGTTTGGAAATTTTATCAACAATAATTTAGTTAATTGTAGATTAATCAAGAATAAATAATATTGAGAAAGTTATTCTATGTAGGAAAATAAGTTAAAAGCCTAGAATATAATTTATATTTTTTCGTAAAATATTTCAATAAAATTCAATTTGAAAATTTATCAAATACATATTTAATACATATTCAAATTTTTTTTTTAAATGAAAAAGGAAAAATTTTTATTTTTGCAAATAGAATAATCTACTATCTAGTAGATATAATCTAATTAGTCATTCCTGTTCAGTTTACAAATTCAAGTATACCTGATAAATTTTCAAACTTAATTTTCTCAAAAACGACGCTTTAAATAAATTTTATTTTTTATTTTCTTTATTTTTTCCACATTTTTTTAGAATCAACCGATGCTGGGATACTCTATATGTATATGGATACTCTATATCTATATGTTTTTATAGAAATTAATTTTATCTAATAAATTGTGTTCTTTCATAGGAGTTTTTGCTCACCTCAGGAACTGTTGACTTTGTTAATCGAAAGATTCGACATACCAGATCCTTCGTTAGTTTATGGTGAGGAAGAAAAATCTTCTGGTTGCAAAACAACTGCTAGAGAAGATTGGAAAAGATATAGAAAAGAATTTTGTCAACCTGTTCAATTTAGAGTTTTAAATGTTTTAAGACATTGGGTTAGTATCATTTTAACATATTTACACTAAATTATTATATTATCTTTGTTAAATTATTAAAATATGCTCTTAAATGTTTTTAATTTTAGGTCGATCATCATTTTTATGATTTCGAACGTGATAGAAATCTTTTAGAAGGATTGCAATCGTTTTTAGACACAGTAAGTGGAAAATCAATGAGAAAATGGGTAGATTCAGTAATAAAAATTATACAAAGAAAATGCGAACCTTCAGAACAACGACCTATTACATTTAGTTTTGAACGATCTCCACCACCTATTGAGTGGCATTTAAAAGTTCCTGAAGAAGAATGGGGAATATTAACGGTAATATATTGTAAATATAAATACTGTATATAAATATTTATATTATATAGACAATTAAATTATTTTCCAATGATTACAGTTACATCCAATTGAATTAGCAAGACAATTAACTTTATTAGAGTTTGAATTGTACAGAACTGTAAAGCCTTCGGAATTAGTTGGGTCAGTATGGACCAAAAAAGATAAAGAAAAGACATCACCAAATTTATTGAAAATGATAAAGCATACAACAAACGTGAGTTATTATACATATTTTTAATTTGATAAATTAAATAATTTTTTCATTCTATAGTTTACACGGTGGGTCGAAAAAACTATAGTAGAAGCTGAAAATTTAGAGGAGAGAGTTGCAATTGTATCACGAACAATTGAAATTATGATGGTGCTCCAAGATCTTAATAACTTTAATGGTGTATTAGCAATTGTTAGCGCAATGGGATCTGCTTCTGTTTTTAGGTTAAAATTTACTTTTCAAGTATGTTATTTTATTATCACTATTGATTAATTTAAATGAAGTAAATAATAAATTTTAATATATTTATAGCAAATACCAGCACGACTAGAAAAGGCTCTAGAAGAAGCACGGGAACTAAACAATGGTCATTTCCGAAAATATCAAGAGAAATTGCGATCCATTAATCCACCTTGCGTACCATTTTTTGGTAAATAATAAGGAATATTATTAATAAAATATTATTAACTCAAAATATTAAATAATTTTCATTAATGATCTTTTTATGTAGGCATGTACCTGACTAATATTCTACATATTGAAGAAGGAAATCCAGATTATCTGCGAGGAAGTCCGGAACTTATTAACTTTAGCAAACGACGAAAAGTAGCAGAGATAACTGGAGAAATTCAGCAGTATCAAAACCAACCTTACTGTCTTTCAGTGGAGCCTAGAATAAGACATTTCATTGAAAATTTATCACCTTTCGATCCTAATATGAAAGAAGTTGATATAAGTAATTATTTGTACAATAAAAGTCTGGAAATAGAACCCAGAGGTTGTAGACAGCCACCTAGAGTCGTAAGTTTTATAGAAATTATTATAAAACACACATATAATAACATTATTTTCACCAATTATTATTACCCTTGTAGCCCCGTAAATGGCCAGATTTAAATTTAAAATCGCCAGGCATTAAAGCTAGAAGCTTGAGTGGCAAATTACCAGCTCCATTGCAAGCTGTAGCTTCCAGTGTAAGATTACACGATCCTCCATCGGAAGCACCGCCGCCAGAATTACCAGAAACCCCTCCGCACACTTCACATGTTACAATTTCTCACGTAGTGGATCATAGTATTTTTGCACCTGTTTTATTAGGAGGTTTGTATCTTATGTATAATATTGGATTGTAGCATGCACTTAACAGCCGCTTTTTCACCGCAATTCTTATTTCTTTGAAACAAGAATCATTTTTATTTTGTTGCATAGTATGCTTAGATAGATAGTAGATGTACTTTATTGTTAATATAGGTACAGTTCAGTCGGGTTCACCAGGTCCTTTTAACATGTCAGGACTTTCAATCAGTTCGCCGGGTAGCAGTCCGCAATTAGGATCACCCGGTCATTTATCTGTTCCACATCATCAACCGCAAAATAGTCTCTTTGGTTTTAATTCTGCTACAATTGGTGTAATGGGGGCTTTGACCGGTATACCATCATCAGGTGGAAGTCCTGGTGCTGTGATGCCACCTCCTCCGTCTCCTGGCCATGTACCACCCAGTCAACCTCCACCTCCTTTGCCACCAAGATCTCATAGGAAACGAGAGAGTTCCATAAACGAATCACTGCAACAGGTAAATTGTTCAAAAATGTTTCAATTATTTTATCTCTATGATAATTTCATCTATCATGAAATTATATAATATTGAATTATATTATTTATTATTGGATACATAGGCAAGACAAGCTCTAAATGCACCTACACTTCCTCCACGAGATGGTACTTCTCCACCACCATTACCGCCACGAAGAGATTTGCCTCCGGTGACGTTACCGCCTCGGTTACCTACGACATTGAATCCAAGTTGTTCGACGTTACTCGCCAGGCGAAATTCAACGTTGGAGAACACATGTTCATCAAATGCTGTTCATACACGAAGACACATGTCTTTCAATGGGCCTAGTCTTGCAAAAGTTCCGCCTATGCAACCTAATGGTAAAGATATCAATATAAAAAAATATTTTATAATTGTATATTGTTATTTTTCATTTACAATGGTTTCATTTACATGAATTTTAGGGTCGATAATACCAAGATTACCACCAAAACCGTTGCGTCCACCAACTACCATGTTTAATTTCAATGCTCCTCCTGGATCTAGTTAAGTGTTATATCTTCCTACCTCACCTAAATTAAAACGCATCTTTTGGAAATCGAGATTTAGTCCACTCAGAAGGATTAGTCGAGTCGGATGTTCTGCTGGTATGTTTAACAATGTAAAATGCTGTTTACACAGCATTTTTATAGGAACCTTCATAGGAACACAAGATTTACCTAACTCTGTATTAATGTATTTACCAGGATTTTTTAGACATATGAAGCGTAATTGATAAATACATTAATGCCAAATAGAGTGATACAGCGAAACTTTATTTACGATACGGCTCATACGTGATGAGATGCTGTTACATTCCTTTTTACGATTTGTCTTTTTAACATGTGTGACACTATTTTATTGAAAATTTATTTTTTGAGAAGATATAGAATGTTCTATCGCATATAGTATATTTTTAGAGTTTTTTTTTACCAAGCGAATATGTAGTTAGTAAATATAAGGCTTTATATCCTGTACTATTGAATGAACTCAGTTAAAACTATCTATCTTTGAAAAAAGCTCAAAAAATTTGTATAGCTAAATTTGTACAGCTCATCTAATTAAAAATGTATTAATCTTTGTTATTTGAATCTACAGAATATTTTTCTAAATAAACAACAGAGTTTCTTTGATAATTTTACATATCTGGGTCTCGTATCACATATAATGCATGTTACTTCTAATATACAAATAAATAAAAATAAGCATAGGAAAACCAAAATTATTTCTGCAATAACGTAGCTGCAGAACGTTTATTAAAAAAAAATATTTTTATCTAACAATCAATCTTGTGAATAACATGTATGCGCACACATATACACACATAGACTGTATTAAAAAAAAAATACTATGCTGTAAAAAGCATAAAAATGTAACAAACACTCTTTGCTACGAGAGTCCCTAAAAAACAAAATTATCAATGTAACTTTAGCACAAAAACAATAATATTACAAGAATATATGCTATAAATGATTTTAATCATTATAAATAAGGAAACATATGGAGATTTTCTCCCTTTTTTAAATTGCACACGAAACGGTGAATTATGTATTTATGATTTGCCATTTGAAATATCTACAACACATGGTATATTTTTCGAAATGATTTTACAAATAAGATAAATATCGCTTTTACAGATTATTAGGAATGTAGGATACATTTCATCGCAGCCGTTTACCGGAATTGTGGCTAACGAATTTTGATTTAATGCGTCCATCAGATCCGAAATCTGACTGAATGGACTATATATCGATTTCGGTTGTCCGAGAACAACGGTTGTTTCTTTAAGACAAGAAAAAAAAGTAGAGAAAGATTCTTATTATCCCTCAACACAACTGTGATACACTTTTAGATTTTAAAAAGGAAGCAGAAGACGCAAGAAAGTGCAGTATGGAATGAATCATAGGCCAATATGCATATAGAATTATACATATAAATCGAGAATCAATAGCAAAAAAAAAGAAGTAAATATGTACATGTATATTATTATAAATGTATTCTATAGTAATTATTGTAGTAATGTCAAGCGTAAAACGGAGAATGAGATGTTGAAATTATATATAATAAAGAATATATCGTGTAAATCTTGAGGGAATTTTTTATCCTTTTTTATATTTTTAGAATAAAAATTAAAGTTAAACAATAACGTTCTTACTATAATTACTATAAAAGCGTCTTTAGGAATTCAGTCATCATATTTCTTTTTTCTTTTATATAATATGTTAATAAATTGTATGTTAATAAATTTGTTTTAAAAATTATGTATGTTTATAAATTTGTTTTTATCACTGGCAACTGGTGATTACTACTTGGTACTACTTAAAATTATTTTCTTGGAATATAATTTTAGAAAATAGAGTATCTGGTTTAAGTACTATAAAAGAGGTAATTCTGTGTGTGTTAATACTGATAGCATTTATATAACAAATTATACACACGTCATTGATTTCATGATCGAATGTTGAAAATTCGTTAAATCAATTTTTGATGAATCTTTAAAAAGTATCGATATACTTTTGGCATTCGTACATCATCACATATAGGTTTGATTGTTTTTTGTTTCTTTTATGTTTGCATTTTTTACACAATTTTCTAAAATATCACAAATATCGGTTCATTTCTTTGTATCTAATATTCGATATTTATGTAGTATTTCATTTAAGTACAATTTACATAATGATAAAACTAAATAATCTTTATACAAATGAGCGAGATAATATAAAAAATTTTGTTAAATAATATCTCTTGAACCGTTCATTTGCTAAATCGATTAACAAACTACTCCACAAAACAAAAAACTGAGAAATGGACAAAATACTGTATATTATTTTTTAAAATTTCTTTTAAAATTTAATCTCAAATAAACATTGTAGGATGTTATTGAGAATACAAACGTAGTTTCCATCTAACGGCATATATAAAATAGTATATCCTTGAAATAATCACATTGGCTTCTGAAGTAAATTATTGTACGGCCAAAAAAATTTTTATTTTATTGTATTAAACCTAATTATTAAAGAAATTGATTTTCAAATATATTCAAATACATACAAAGTTACGTATCACTTTGTTATTTTAAAAATTTAAAAAGTGGAGTTGGTCTTTGAACGGCTCATCATATCTCTCAAGGAAAAAATGATCGATACCCTTCGAAATCATGTTACTTCCCACACAGTCGAACCATCACTGTTTCTATTGTGTCTGGAAGCTACATCAACGTGGGCATCTAAGCCATCGCTCAATTTACTGAAGCGTCTTGCCCAGCTACCTCTAGCACCTCCTGCAGCTCTTCCTCCAATACTACCAGCTTCTCTAAGCATTGACAGAATATCATCCTCGTCTTCTCTACTCTTTATACCTTTCTCGTACTTGGCCTCTTGAGCCAATAAACGTTCCCGTTGCAATTGAGTTGCCAAAGAACGAGGTACAGCTGGTATTACGTAGCTCATAATGCCAGTTAAAGCGAAAACCTAATTGAAAGTCCAAATGTTTCATTTTATTGACAGTTTTTTAAAAAATTAATTTTATAGGTAAAATATAAGGGAGTTAAGAATCACAGTGATGTAAGTCAGTCTTACTACTTTTTACAAAATAGTGTTTTGCGTGAAACGTGTATTAGAAAATGTGATAGAAAATAGAATTATAGTTCAATTACGAAATTAAAAGACCGAAATGATAGACCGATTTTTAAAAATTAAAGTACACGATTTGAATTAAAATTTGTTCATCACTATGATTTTTAACCTGTCATATAGACAATAAAGCGAAGTGGAGCGTACGATATGCTCAAAGACGACGACAAAAGCTAAACGGGCTGCGAAAACATGCCAATATTGCGGACTGAGTCCGTATGGATCGTTTGAATGATCCGGTCCATTTCTGTAGCCTCTGTATTGACAAGTTTCCGGATGATTTTTATCCATATCACTCTTCATGTCTTCTCGATAATCTGATGTATTGAATTCTGATAGAGAACTATCGATATAACCCACTAAATCCTCCGTGGGAGAGTAAACAATAGCATAGACGCTACGCGGAATAAAATCTGACGTGTACGCGATAACAAATGCCTGTGAATTATAAAACAAGATTATTGTTAGAATTTGTACATACAAATACAATTTTAGATTAAGAAGTCTGGCAATTATTTAGAAAAAGCCAATTCCTTACCAATTTTAATGATTTTGAAAAATGTCAAAGTTATCATTCTGAACAATTTTTTCCTATAAATGTTACAGCTATTCAATCTTAGTTTCCGAGATATATATAATGACTCCTATTAATATTCGGATATTAAATATTTAAACTGTATATTATAATTTTGTAAAAAAAAATTATTTATTTACAAGAATAATTCAATTGTTCATTTTATTTTAAAATGTTTTTTTATATTACGTTTTTTATTACGTAAGAAACGGGTGGATAAGTGAAGACATTTTTCTGCTCGAAAATTATTATAGTATGTAGAAACAATTTTGCATTCGTATGTAAAAAAATTTTTTTTCTACGAATCTACAATAGATTTAAAAATTAAAGTTTTTTCTTAACGATTCCTTAAAACTTACTGTACAATTTTTTTTCGCTAATTTATTCAACTCTGAATATCAGGTGAAAACAAATATAACGAAAATGTTACAATTTCTTGAATTTTCATCATTTAAATCTAATTAATATTCAAAATTCAATAAAATAATGAAAAAAATGATACATCAAGTTTTCGAGAGTTGTTGTAAAGGGGAGGCTTCAATCTTTAAATTCATAGTAGATTCAGTTATGAAAAAAATTTAATATTTTTATATACTATGACAATTTATAACATTTTCGATCCTTATTCACAATATTTGTTATATAAAAACGATTTAGAATAAAAAAGCTCAAGTTTATTGTTATATGATCTTTTTTTACAAAATTCTAACAGTTGCAATATTTAGTGACCGAATATTAATCAGTGTCACTATATAAAAATACGTTTAAGGATACGTTTACACTGCCGTGAGGCATTAAAAGATGACAAATGATTTAAAAAAAAATCTTCAGTATTTAACAATCAGGCATTGATTTCATATATATTCGAAATATAAACTATTCAGTTTTCATGTATAATATACATATAAATAAACTATTTTTACGCTACTTGGCATTAATGATTTGATTTAAACGAAAGTTGACCTTTTAATTCAACTGGAGCTGCGATAAACGTTGAGGACGAAACATCACAATACATTCCATTGTTTAAATATTTATATTGAAGTAGCGATCATAGTGACAATGAAAGATACATTTTTATTTCTTCGCTATTATCGCTGCTCTCATAATTGCATGTATTGACTGTATTGACAATGGACAAAAAAAATGAATGAATAAAGTGTTACCAAATTACCCTTATGATGATGGTATCAAAAGTGCACAAATCGGATTTATATTACATAGATTATGGGACAAAGTAGCCGAAATAGAAGTATATTGAATACAACACGTAATATTCATTTACTGTAATAATTATATTTAATATGTAGTGTAATATGTTTTAATTATAGTAGATATTTACAATAGGATTGTGACATAAATAAGTTTTAAATGAATCACCAGAATTAGACCTCATATTTAATTCTTTTGAAATTTTTTGTCTATTAAATATTCAATATATTCTCTATTAATAATTGTGTTATGCAAAACATAGATAACTTTAGAGAGCTAAAGCTTTAATAATATCCGTTCGCTATATTTACAAAAGTTTCTCTAACATTGCTTACAATTCTTCATTTAGAAAAAAAAATTTCAAAGTATAACGCTTCTTTGTGTTCTTGATACTTTGGCAATGATACTTGATTCTTTGCCTTATCTAATTGTTGTCCATTATGACAACAGTAAATTTCTAAGAAGGGAAGCTTCATTTCCTATAAATACATAAGATACATTAATTTTAGAATTCGGTAAAACAATGTCAATGAAATTTCCATCTAATAAATATAAAAACACGATTACTGCTACTCCATTATAAACACCACCATTTTATTTCCGTTCTGGCCGATGTTCTTCTAACTATAGTAGCTCCAACGTAAATATACCTTTATACCTTTTCATTTCTCGGAATGTGACAAAATTCTCAAATCTCAAATCTTAACTCAAGGAAAAACTTTCGATTCATATAAAGAAATTGTAGCTGCAAAGATTAGGAAGAGGAATACATAAAATTGTAGTCACATAAAGTATAGATGATTATATAATCCAAGATATTTGCCAACATCATATATGTATATAACTATACATCAAACAATGCTGTGTGTTATATGTCTATTTATTCTCCTGTGCGCAGAATAAATAATTTTGCTTTTAGTATATTTATATTTATGGTTTATTAAAAAATAATGTAAAAAAATATTGATTTTTGTCTTTATATATTTTTTCAGGTAACAATTATTAGGATCATAAATTATATATAAATTATATAAACAGAGAATCATATAAATATATATAAAAGTATCATGTACAAAAAGAAGTTGCGTACCAATTGAATCGCGTTAGTAGTTCGAAGATTAAAGACTAATTAAAAAATTACTGATTTCAGCGATTTTTTAGATTAAATAATTTTAGATTAAATATTTTTAGATGTAATAGGATATTCAAGAATATATACTTCAGCAAAAAATATACTTCCTTGAGTTCCTCAGATAACTTATTCATTAAGAATAATTTATTTTTGTGAATTACAAATGACGAGGATATTCTAACTTTTATCCTTCAATTCAATTTCAACTTGAACTAATATCGATAATTAAAAAGAGTCAATCGTTTTTTAAAATGAGTGTTTCAGTTAGATTATACTAGGTGCGTCACTTAAGACTAGAAGTTGAAATATTTTCTTAATGATTAATTATATCTAAAAATGTTTTAGATAAAAGTTGAATGGTTTTCGGAAGCATTAATTAATATAATTATAAATAAATATTCTAATCGTAATAAATAATTAATAAACGTTATGCAATCTCGTGTAATAACTAATGCTGCTATTACAGATAAATTCGATACTTAAATTCGACCATTACTTCGAATTATTGTAATTAAAATATCTTCTGAATTAATGATTTGTCGGTATAAATAGTTTAATACTTTTTTTGTAGCTGAATCGATTAATATATTAAAAAATATACGATTTCATTTTAAAAAATAAACTTTCAAAAACGCTTTCTATGTATCGACATTAAAAGATAATAATTATATCAATTATTATTTTCCTCTCGAATTCGTTGTAAAATTTTTGTTCTAAAACATTTTTTAATGTGATTAATTATTTCGAAAATATTTCAGCTTCTGGTCTTAGGTGACTTATCAGGTATAAAACAGCTGATATAAAGTCAATATAAATCAAAAATGTACGTAAATACTTATTCAATATTACCTACTACATATTGTACTTTATAAATTGTATTAGTCCCTTAACTCACTAACTCAAAACCAGTGGGATTATCCCTAATCGATTTGTTCTAAATAATCGCTTTACTTTTATTTCCAAATTGTTTCATATAGTTTTAGATTTTAACTTTCGAATCGACAAAAATCTTTCTAGCAAGTAAAATGTTTTTATGCAAAAAAAGCTATTTTCTAAATTTCATCTAAATCGGTGTTTTTAGAAATTACGTCGAAAATTTTTTGCGTAGATACATACATCTCAGAAACTAAGGCCGAGCAGCAGCAATATAATAAAGTATATAAGAAAAAGTTGTTCAAAATGATGATCTTGACAACATATTTCAATATCCCCTTCTCTGGTATGTAATTACCAGAACTTTTATTATTACGTGTATATACGTACATTTGATACTACAGCAACGTAAGTTACTCCACGAAGTAT
>KQ435888.1:135467-149291 GCA_001276565.1 Melipona quadrifasciata
AAGTTTCATGGACCTACCCAAGCCTTAACAGAAATAGTAATGAATCTTTTTGTGGGTAATTTTAAGTTCATTACTTCAGCGTATTGAACTTTGATCTTCCATGGAATGTGCAACTTCAAGAAATAAGTTTTCCCATCGAATGAGTTCTCTTTTGGTTCCAGTTCCAACTGCAAACCCTCTTTTAATAGATTCTGTTGAAAAACACGTCTCTGTTCTTTTCGACGCGCTTCTATTTCAGTCATTACTCCATTGTTCTCTTCTTGATATACCAACACGATATCAATGCGTCTACGACCGTCTCTGCAAGTAGTAGTATAATACTATGAAGTATTTAACAAATTATAATGCTAACAATAATAATAGTAAGCTAATTGATCACGTTTTAAGATCAATAAAGATTTAAAATTATTAAAAATTACAATAATTCTCTAGAAAAGAGAATTCTGCACCAACATTAATGATCTTGAAATATATGACTTTTATTGAATTCAGAATATTCATATTCATATTGAATATTCATATATTCAATAACAGTCTAATTGATTTGATAGAAAAATATGGATTAAAAATTTTGCCAATGTAATGTAATGTAAAATTTTTAATGAAGAATAACAAATTAATATTAAAATAAATATTGGAAATTCAAATATTTTCAATAAATAAAAAATTCATTTAATATTAAATCAATAATAAAAAATGTTTATGAAATAATTAGAATTATAAATATCATAATTAAATTATGAAATGAAATGAAATTATCTGATTACTTAGCTTTATTTTCCAAAATATTTATAAAAATATTTATTTATCTGTTTCTTTTTCATTTGTTTTATTTTATTTATTGGCAGCCAGCAATAAAACTTAATCAGATAATTGTGTGGAAAATTATATGAGATATCAATATCTTCATACTAAATTAAAAACAAAAATTATGCAAATTTGCAGATAAGGGTTCCTAATATAAGACGTCACTTATTTTTTTAATTCTTTTTTTTGCATATTGGGCAGACAAAATCTACCTTAGCCCTGCAATTTTCGTGAGTCCATCAGTAATACTACAATGAACCTATTGTTCGCCATGAAGATTTGTGCAAAATAAGCATTTCATGTCCTAATTTTCTTCATGATCGTGAAGCCATTCGTTTTATATCCAATCTCCGTAAACCAAAATATCTATTATTCATATTAATTTCTTGGTTTAATACAGGCTTTTTACCAAGAATCTTTAATACCAATTCTTCAGGAAAAATGTCAATATTTCTTTAAATAATCAAAAATTCTAAGGACACTAAAAAATTTCGCCGTCTTTTTATAAACTATATTACTTTAATTTCTAATACCATTCGATCTTTATCCTATTCTTTCCGTTTTTTTAAACAGAAACCTCTTAAAAAATAAACATTGGGTATTTTACATAAGACCTGTCTCATAATAGAAATTTCCAAAGGTCTCATGTTAGGAAATTCAATAATTTAAATGGAATTTAAATCTCAAGATCTAATTACTGATTGAATAAGGTCATTTATTCTTTTAATACATTCTATGCTTAAACAATTGGAGAACTACATCAAAATGATAGAAGTTAGTTTAGTCACTAATCTCGTTTGTGATTAAGTAAAATGAAATTTGTTACAGTGTTGTTAAATTGAAAAACTCGTTTTACGAATTCGTCGTAAAAATTCTAAATTTTAAATTATAAAAAAAGTACTAATGCATAATTTTAAATATGGAATCATTTATACTTTATCATTCTTAAAAGAAATTTTTAACTAACTAAATTTTCAATTATTTCTTTTAAATTATTTTAGTCTGTAAATCTAAATGACCCTATTCCCGCTGATCAAGATGAGATTTGGAAAAAATGTGAAAGGAATCCAAATATAAAATCTTAGAATCGAGAATTCAACCATTCGGAATATAGATTTTTCAATTTTACAAAATCTATTGTATGTAAGATAGGACAAATAACTAGCAATTAATGCAATAGGATTGTAATTCGTGTATCTAAAGTAAACAAAGTCGTATCGTACATATGCAATTCTCAATAAGAACATGTACGTATATGTATATATATATTGGTATTGGTTAAGACTAACACAGCAGCGGCCAACAAAGAATACTAGCCACTCATAATTGTCTTTATTTAATTTTTGTACTATTTTTTGTCTTTGGTTGCTTTTTATATATTAGAGTTGTGAAATTCAAAATGGTTAAGTTCGTGAAATTAAGATTTTATGTTTAAAGTCTTTTCACATCTTTCATAATACGTTTTGAACATTTTGATTGGTAGTGAGAGGGGAGCGGAGGTTCATTTAGAGGTTTATTTTATATGGAGCTTTAAGTCAACTAAGTTGCAGTTTTGAAAGGCGCCGATAACATGAAATTTTAAGAGAATGAAGAGAAAAACTTTAAATATAAAATTTTAGCTTCGGCTACTTATTGGTTTTTAAGATATTAATCAGAAACTTTTGAAACAATTGATTGAATTTTGCGTATACAGTCATTACTAATATAATAATTCTCGCTGTATTTGAAAATTATAAATGTAATCATTTACACAAAGAAACATATGCACGATAAAAAATTGTCGATAATCGAAACTGTTTTAACTTCATGAAATCATACATCAATTTATTTGTTCCCATTTTAAAACGTAAAACTGCTATTTTGATTGTTCTGTTTGTTCAAAAATATTTTTACAACAGATGGAAAATAAATATACTTTTATTCTTGAAAATTATAAAAATTTTCTTTTTATCTTTAAATATTATGAAAAATTCTTTTCATGACTAAATCCATTGTCATTTTGAAAATTGAAATTTTTTTTTTTGCAACAGCCTTCGAAACAAGTCTTGTTTCATTGAACTTTGAACATTAGGACGAATGTTAGGATTTCTCGAATTTTTGTTGTAATCCTAATGTTCAAAATTCAATAAAATGGCGAAAAAAAGAGATTGTTGTAAAGAGAAAATTTCAAGGCTATGGTGGATCTATGAAAAAAATTTTCAATGTTTCTAAAATGTAAAATTATTTTTTTTTGAAAAAAACGGAGGTTAGTCGAAATAAAAGTTTTACGCTTTAAAATGAAAGTAGAATCTACTTGTAGTTTTTTTTTTACGAAATTATAACTATTTAAATAAGTTCTATTATTCTATTATGTACATCAAGCATGTCAAAACTTGTTCGAGAGGTTATTAAGGCGAAAAGTTCGTGTATTAAATATTAAATTTACGAGAAATTAATATCTTCATTGAAAATTAATTACGGTGTAAAGTTTTCCTCACACAATCAATTTGTATCTGCTAAAACAATGGTGGTGAAACGATCTTAAAAGGGAAAATCTTTTTTAAAAGGCTAAAGCATCCTACGAAACGTTACCTAATGGTCTTTGTATTCTACATGCAAATATTCAATAAAATATTATTTATGTTAAAATTCCATATATGTGTTTAGTTTTCTTTCGTTTATTGCATGTTAAAAATTATATTTTAAGCTATTGTTTATTATTTATTGTTTGAATAAAAATTACCTCAAATTTCCCAAGATGCGAGTATTTGACACTTCAAAGCCGGATCGGATAATTTTGATTGAATTTTAGCGGAATAACAAACGATTGCCAAACTTGCCTATTTTACTAATTTAACCATTTTACAAGATAAGAGGAAAATGGGAATGAACAACATATTTTGAATTCGTATAAAATCTTAATATCATTATAAAATATAATCATAATAAAATATATCATTAAATCTTTACAAAATCATTCATATTTTATATTAATTTTCGCACAATAAATACCAGATTAATTTGACTCGACTACTATGTACAGTACTATGACAGTATTACTTGACCGCAATAGATATTCCTATTATTTTGAAATTCAACTACTTTAATAATCGTTTCATTCCATAATATTGCTTTAAATTTCTCTAGGTGAAATGATTGGAATGAAACGATTTATTGATTAAGTTTTAATTTTTGTACTTTGTAAGAATACCAAAAAAATCACTTTGAAATGTTGTAAAAACAACTTTGAAAAGAATTCTTTCCATTATATTCCATTATACGGATAATACTGGACAATTTATTCAATTTTGTATTAAATGTTTTTTCATAAAAAGAAAAATAATGCAGATTCTTATTTAAATGCTATATAAAATTTGAAGTGTCTTAAGAACTCTTTTCGACATTTTTATTCGATATTTTATTTTAACTTTTTTATTCGGAGTGGCATGAGGAATCGTTTAAAAAATCACGAAGATTCAAGAAAAGACAATGTAAAAAATACAATGGTGGAACTTTTTAAATAATGCCTAAATTCAGTCTGTACTTATATGTGTATATATATGTATATATATGTATGCATGCTCGCAATCAAATATCACCAATTTCGATGCGAAATTGCTATATTTTCTTTATTTTAATTCCTATCGCCAATAATGTTGCAGTGCAATATTTGCCTAAATCGATATGAGATGGCAGGATATGACATGAAAATGATAAGGGAGTTGGATGACTCTGAAAACGGACAACGGACGCAAAAAAGCGTTAAATATCCAGACTATCGCAATTGGTCAATGCCAACATATTAGCATTCTAAAATAATTTTTCGGGATTATTTTTAAATTATTGGAATATTATTCTAAGATCAACTCAGGATTATTTTAAAGTCATCCAGTATCATTTCAAGATCATCTAGCAAACAATTCAAATTTATTTCAAATAAACTGTCACTCAGTGTTTGTCAAAATTATTTTAAAATCATTTGAGACAATTTGAAAATAATTTTTAAAATAATTTGAAAATCGTTGAGGAAAATAGTGATACTTATTTAGAATATATATATACTGAATAATTAATCTCTTTCAGAATAATTTAATAGAAAAGCAAAAACCACACCCGTAATTAGACCGAGTCTTAGATTGTGACAGATATGAATAGAAAGAAGTCTGTCGTTATGATATGAAGCCGATTGATATAAAGTTATTAAAGCATAAAATCGCAATAATGTAATGTACTGCTAGAGGTCATGCGATGAGAAAATTAATTATCTAAACGTCCCTTTTTTTGTAGTCCTGAGTTTTGTAACATCGCGTTTCTGTGGCTAATTATATAGAAATGTTCCTAATAAACTGACTACACTATTTTTGCTCACTATGCGTGATAATATCTACATGTTGTTATGATTATGAAATTCCTTATATACTATTCATTTTTTTTAAATCAATCGAAAACTAAAGAACAAAAAATTCGTGAAATTAGAGATCCTGTATTGTATGTATACTACCATATATAAATTATTGATATAGCATAATTTCATTCAAAAGATTGATATTTTTATTACGTTTCGATAATTATAATTGACAAATATTCTTCTATCGTTAATTTTCTGCAATTTTTAAATTTCATATTCATTTTTAATAGTTGAGACTTCATAAAATCTGTATAAATCTTTCCAATATTGTAAGAAACACACATTTTAATCATCTTAAAATTTCAATAACGACGACATATTTAAATTCGTAAAGTCTTTAGCAATTATTGTAATATTAGTTATTCTTTTTATCAATATCTTAATTATGTCAAGTTTAAATTAAAGAGATTTGTTTGAATTATATTTTATATTGCAATAATTGCAAAAAGTGTCCAAATACTTATCACGAAATAATATTTTTTAAAGATATTTTCTATTTAAAAAAATATATTTTGGAAAATAAATACCGGAAGTAGAGCGTTTCAGGATCCACTTCCCCTTCTGAAGATGAATCCTTCTGCAATAAAGTATTTCGTGGTATATCTTCAGAAATTGGTGTCTCTGGAAACGGCGGAGTGTCTTCTGGTGTCGCTGGTGCTGTAAGCTTAGGACCTACAAAAAATAATATCTTCAAATTAATTTGAGATTTCGAAATACAAAGTTAAAATTATTGTACTAATGTTGTTCTTAACTAATAGCGTTACTTGAAGTTTTTAAATAGATCAAAAGGTAATGAACCAATGCATGTATAAAAGAAACAGCATAATAACTTTCTATCGATGATATTTATGCGCGTAAATAAGATAGTCAGCACCTGTTGCGTGAAATTGCAATCCGTTACTGTGTCTCGAATTGTATGTGCATACGGCAAACTGTGCAAAATCCTTTAACCTTGAGAGTCTACATGGCAAAAGAAACAGTCATAAAGTCACATACCTCGTACAAATTTTAAAGTAACCTTACTTTTAAAGTAACCTTAACCTACCCTTAAGGCAGGGTATAATTATTGTTATCAGAAGTTTCACATTCTATGAAACGAAAAAGAAGAATAATAATAGGATACACGTGTTGGCTTCACGATAATCCGATTCCGTTAAAGTTACCGATCCATTATTAATATCCATCATTCGTGACATGCTGACATTTATATGCATATTGATCGCAGTTTATTGACTTAGGCCTATTTCAACCACTGCAAGGCTAACGTGTCATTACGAATATTTTATATACCGGCCATTCAAATTCTCAATTATATTCTTTTTTTTTCTTTTCTTTCTTTTCAGTAAATATCAAATAATAAGAGAAAGAGAATTACAAAAGAAATAAACTAAAGAAATCAAAGATAGATAGAGAAATGTTGGAAGTACTGGAATCCTACCGAAAGCATCCCGTGCAGTCACATTTATTCCTGAAGGATAAACGCTGGCCCTGGATAATTTTTTGTTAATTATTGGCGATCCATTCGAATGAATACCATTTTTATCCACTTCATAAATTATTTCTTTGGTATTTTCAACTTGCGTGCTTTTGTTCACACTGGGAGAATTTGATTTTATAGAATTTGCCATGGTTTTTCGGGGCGAGGAATTCTTTGAACTTTCCGAGGTCTCTTTCGATGGAGCATTTTCTGTCTCCATCGTATTCACGTTCGTTTGAGATTCGTTCGAGTTTGATTCGGTAATATTTGTGTCATGTGTGGATAAACTCGGCTGTCTGCTGTGGCTATTCTAGAAAGATCAAATATTTCTTTTTTATCGGTATAAATACATAATTTTATCTAATTACATTATTTGCTTAAAAATCAACAAAACTTGAAATATATAATGTTTCATTATACGTTGAGAACAACTTTTATAGTAACGTAAATCTTAGTATTGTAGCTTTTTGTTAATTTAAATACTTTGTTTCATTGCGCGTATATAATTATTATGCCTCATTTTCTGCAGAAGGATCATTAAAATGCAAAATACTTAGTCGCGGAAACGTTTATGATATTAATATTTCGTAATTTTCTGGATAATTTAGTAACGGGACTCTCGTTTATGTAGTATAGCATGTAGTTAAGTGAATAATCTAGAATCTAGATTCTAAATTCCCCGGCTGGTTTGTACGCATTATTTAGATACATTTTATTGATGAGATGTATCGATCAACTGAAACGAGTATGATGCAATTTTTAAAATATTCACTATTTTTTTATCCATTAGAAAGAACATTTAGTATAATTTATATATGTATATACGTTTCTATTGCTAACTAACTATGGATAACTAATGGGTAGTTATGTATAATTCATATTGATCATAAAAAGGAAGGGAAAAAATGCGTAATACCTGTGTTTCATCCTCAATTCGAAGTTCACTGTTATCCATTGTGTTCAAAAATGTTTGATAAATAATGTCGAGAAGAATTCTTTGTCACCGGCAACAGTTAAAAGAAGTATAAGTTCCACAGTGTAATCTTGATCAATATTGCCATTCTGTAGATTGAAATGATAATAAAATTCTGTTTTCTTTAACAGAAAGCGAGATCGATTTGTCTATTTTCATAATAATGATTCGCACTAAATGATGCTTCATGCAACACGCTAATCTTCATTATTATTATCATTATTCGCATGAAAATCCCAAAGTGACACAACTTCTTACAAGGGCATATTATTGATGTTGAAAATCGTTAACTTTATAAATTCTTTCCTTGCTTGTCGTGCTAATTACGACCACTGGAGTTACCGTATGTAAGATTATGGAGTGTCAGTAATAATAAACTTCTGATGTTTTTCTCAAAAGAATTATTTTTTTTTAATAGTAAATGTATAATTGCACATACATCGATTGACAAGAGTCCTCGCAACTTTATTGTATTACAGGAAATGACAGAGAATTGATAAAAGAATTAGATTCCAGTTCGACATTCATATGTAAAACTTGCAACAGTAACGTCAGTGTAGTTGAGTAAATGATAATCGATCACAGTTTGTATTTGTGACTTAGCCTTGCTTTGACTCTTTTTCTCAATTATGAATGGAATACTAGCTATCTACTCTATAGTTATCATTTTTCCGAATCCGACGAGGTTCGGATACCCTTGGCCCATCAAGAAACATGCTAACAGTTTTTTATCGGATCTAAGACGGATACAAATCCGTTACACAAAACTGGATGTTTTTGGATAATTAATTGCAATCTTTATGATTAATGTTTTGAAATACATATAAGTATTTTGTTGTGTTCTTTTAGTCAGAACATTTTATTTCGTTCGTTACTTACTTCATCTATTCCTTTTTAAATTTCCGTTTTATTCTTACATCTGATTGCTAATTATTATTTACGTAATTTCATTCTTATCTACGTATATAGTTCCTTTTCTTCTGATTTATGATTTCAAATATCATTATTGATATCTTGTACACTTGAAAACAGTACAACAGTACATTATTGAAGAAGACACTCTGTTTTATAATGGTGATTTTTAATGTCGTGAAAATATATTCAGAAAGTTGTCAGAAACGTATATATTGACAAGACATGGATTATATTTCTGAATAATTAGTACGATCATATTTTGTTCGGAAGACTCCGAAATAACTTAGAAACTTTTCTTCAACTCTTCGATCATTTTTTCATCTTTAGATAATTGTTTCAAAGAGAAAAGCACTTTTATGTGAACAAATTACTTTTCCAGTTGCAGCTGATAACATTAAACAGCACTAAAATATATTAACCACTATCGTTAGATAATAATTGTAGTCACTTCTATTTCTTTCTTTGAATTTTTAATTCTAAGTGTAACAACTGTGTAATATATTTGATCTAAAATTTGGTAAAATATTCTTAATTATTAAACATTGTGTTCTTAGTTGTCAAATGACACCGGTAGCTTCTACCGCAATACTGTGACACATAAGTACTGACCTCCTCGTGGCAGGATGATACTTATATGTTACACACATGACCATGCGTGTGTTATTTACGAATGATAGCTATACACATGCCTTTGCACGAATAGAATATATATGTAATTGAGAGATCATATATGTTCCGATATTCTTTTACATTCGAACTATATCTATAAACACCATTACAATCTAGCATAAATGTATAATTTTCGTAAGAGTAACAAAAGATTATGAATCTTTCTTGTAAGAATTTGTCATCAAGTTGATGTATAATAATTCTTGGAACCCAGAACAGTTGCAAAAGTTACAATTTTCCGAATTGTTTTTTTTTTTTAATTAAATTTTTTTGTTCATGGTCATTTTTTTTTATTAATTACCTCTAAATATTGTTGTAAATGTTCACACACGTACAAACACATTATATTTGATATACATTGCATGACATATGCATTACTTGTGTGTATATTTGAAATGATATATGTTTCACACACATAAAAAGCTATCAAGGAACCCTCGTGTACGTATTCGGTAGCGGAATATACGAAACAATGAGGTTTTCGAATTGCTATGGTTACCGAATGAGCACAACATGCTATGTTACGTATCATGTCTGTACAGCATATTACGAAGTCGTTCTTTCATGAACTTGAAACACCAATAAAGGGATGGGTATAAGTTTGCACGCAACGTCACTGTTTAAGAATAACGAATGAGTTATGCTCTTCTTTAATGTAAAAAGTTTCATTTTCCATATCTATTTCTCTATTAGAATGATATAGATATGTAAAGATAATTATAGAGTAGAAAAATATAACAATATAATTAAAAAGATCTGCTTCTGTTCTTGGCGTAATCCAATTTCTTTATTGGATATTTAAATGGATTGAACTAGTTACGTGGTTTGATATTGTTCACTTTTCCGGAAATAGTATAGAACTAGATTCTTGACATTGTCTATAACTTAAATAACATAACCTTCGTATCTAAGCAAAACCTTAGTAAAAGCTAATCAATAGGAAATGATTGTTAACTGTATAATACTTTGACATTTTACTATAATTGTTAATATCTACTTACATAATTTTTTCTAGTAATTTCGATAAACTTGTATGATTTTCTAGCAAAGAGGAAAAAAGTAAAAAAGTAGCAAATTAATCGCATTATTATTTTAATTGTGATTCTTTTGAATTATTTGTTAACATTTAATTTACCAATAATTATTCTTATATGCTTTTTTGAGGAAACTTATCTTCTTATTACTACATTTGATATGGAAAAAAACGAACTCTTTTTTAAAAATCATTTCTTTAATTTTATTAATCAAATAAGTTTTTGGTAAAATACTTTAAAAATATTTTTATAAAAAGTAATGTATATAGTTTACTGAGATTTATCGTTTTGTAAATACGTACAAATATGACTGTATTAGAAATTTTTGAATGAACATAATAAATCATGTATACAATTAATTTAATTAAAATTATTATTATTAACGATAAAATACTATATAACAAAATGAAATATTTAAACAACTGCTATAAAGATACGGAAATTAATGTTTTTAATTTATATTATGTCAAATCTTTTGGTTATGGTATCTCTTGACTAGGGATGTAGCATCATTCGCCATATTTATTTTCGATTAACAGACACCTGTGAGTTTCAAGTATACTCCCTTTCCATTATTGTATACTTGCGCTCTTTGACATGTACGGCATGATGAAGATTTTTTGTATATTTTTGACGTTCGCCTTTTTATATACAGGTAATATACAAATAAAGAGATTTACTTACATGTATTATTTTTTAATATAAGTACTATTTTCTTATAAATTTGCCATTGCGTATTTAATAAAGTGAATTTCCGTTAACCCTTATACGAAGTCTAACTTTATGGAACATTTTTACATGTAATTAATTTAATATAATATTTACACAAAGTTACACAATAAATTGCGTATTACATTTCTGTTTGTACTTAGAACTTGTTATTTAGAATTTAAAATGCTATAATATTATTTGTTGTAATTAAACTAATGTTTATCTAGAAACATTGCTATCGTATTTTCCAACGATATCTTACATTTCCCAAGAGCAAATTAAAGATATTGGTGAAACTGTAGAATTTCGATGTTCAGTTTTATACGCACCTGACTTTCCAGTTGTATGGACAAAAATTAATAAAAACGTTGCCAATGACCAATTACCACTTTCGCATGGTAGTACTTTAATTATAAGAGATACCAGATTTGCACTCAAGTATGATGACGCCCTATCTACCTTTAGATTACAGGTAATATTATTATTTTTATTATTTGGTTGTGTAAATCAAATAATAATGTAATCTATACTTTAGATAAAAGATATTCAAGAGACTGATGCTGGATTTTATCAGTGTAAAATTTTGATATCTTTGAATAATTATGTATCTGCAAATGTCGAACTGCAAGTTCGTAGACCACCTATTATCAGTGACAATTCAACCAGAACTTTGATTGTTACCGAGGGACAGCCTGTGCAACTTGAATGTTATGCAGGTGGTTTTCCTACACCTAGAATCTCATGGCGTAGAGAAAATAATGCCATTTTACCAACAGGTGGATCAATTTATCGGTAGGTAGTTACTTTTTTATAGAAGAGACTTTAAAATGAATTCTTTTCTAGTACATTGAAAAATTACAGTGGCAATACATTGAAAATTCCTGCAATTCGTAAAGAAGATCGTGGAACATATTATTGTGTAGCTGAAAATGGAGTAGGACGTGGAGCTAGACGTAACATTAATGTTGAAGTTGAATTTGCACCTGTAATTACAGCACCCAGGCCACGCCTTGGTCAAGCTTTACAATATGACATGGATTTAGAATGTCATGTAGAAGCTTATCCTCCACCAGCTATTGTTTGGTTAAAAGATAATTTTCAATTATCTAATAATCAGCACTATAGCATATCACATTTTGCAACTGCAGATCAATATACAGATACAACAATTAGAGTGATCACAATTGAAAAAAAACAATACGGAGAATATGTGTGCAGAGCAGCTAATAAATTAGGAACTGCAGAAACAAAGGTTGAGTTATTTGGTATGTATTTTGAAACATATGTATAAGTTTAATAATATATATCATTTATGAAATATTGCTTTTATTTCTCTAATTGCAATTATAGTTGCATTGAATTGTAAAATTGATAAATATATATTCATTTATAAATTGTGCATGATAATTAGTGATTTGATAATACTTGTCCTTATATGAGTCTTTTACACATAGTTTATTTCATTCTTATATATTTCTTTTTTTGTACATATTATGTAAACAGCAATTTAATTTGCAGTATATTCATTTGTAGTAGTTAGCATGCTCTAGATGTTCCCTTTTTTTTCTTTTGCGCAGAAACTACTGTCCCTGTGTGTCCGCCAGCTTGTGGCCAAGCCCTTTATTATGGGGCTGGAGTAGTACCAGTTTCTTCAGGGCCTTTGGTAGTTTTAGTTTTATTTATTACAATTGTTATGAGGTATGTTGATTTTTGGAAATAATTTTTTCCCGCTTTTGTATATTAACATTTGCAATTACAGTGTAATATAAATTCATCTCATTTCATGTATGAACGAATTTTATAAATTTGCAGAAATTTCTACGCCAAATATTAATTATCCCGGACTTCAATGGGCGACAGCAAATCAATGCAACTTATCGAAATGGTTGCTAATAGTATTATGGCTCATCATTCTTAATAGATATTAGAAACATTATTATACAATAACTTTAAGGGCCTAATTTGTTTTTAACTTTTATTAGATGATTATTTTTGTAGTTATTTACAAATGAAATTGAATAATTATTAGTGAATATAATAAAAGTTTTAGGGGCCAACAGTATAGTAGATGTTGGCAGGATACAATTAACATTCCAGAGAAGTACATAGTGATACAAAATGAAAAAAATGTAATGATATTACCAATAGTTTGAAATTTATATATATATATATGATATAGCTTTTTTCCATATATCAGTATAACTGATAAACACAAAGAAGTGATTGATAATGATGTAAACATATATCGGCCTTTAACATAGTTTGCAGTAAGAATTCAAGAATATATTCATACAACTTAACACATTCGAGACTGCCATATTTTGACAAGATCATTCTTAATGGCAGTTAGTATTTCTGAAGTTATAATAAAGAATGAAAGAAATTTAGTAAAGTAAGAGTAAACAAACATATTTCAAGACCATATCTTTTTAAGAAACATCATGACTCACATAATAAGTCACGTTTATTAAAATCATTTTCAAAGATGATTGAGATCACTACATAAGTCATATGTATGAAACTGGTTAATATTTCAGAAAAATGAGCACAGCTAATATAGATAATAATGAAATTATGAACATAAATATTGCTATTCTTGTTTTATTTTTGTGAGACATAACAAAAATATGAAGGATCTATAACAAAATAACTGCTAAAACACATATAAAAAAATTATCTGTAAGTATTACTTATAATAAATTTGTATAATATTACTTAAGACATATCGTTTAAATATAAATTTGATTTTTCTTTATAGTATTACATGGTAAAGTATGTTGCATGATTAATTATAATTATCTGTATCTTTTTTCTTTTCTATTTTATTTTTTATGCTTCTCAGTAACATTTC
>KQ435888.1:187850-201387 GCA_001276565.1 Melipona quadrifasciata
TGAACCAACATCGATATTTATTTTTAAAGAAAGCGTTTTCTTTTTCATTGAGTTCTTTTGTCATCTGTCTGAATTTACAAATTGAACAACATAAAACATATAAATACTGTAAATATTTGGTTTACAACCAATACTGACGCATGCGCTATTACGGACGATATGATAGGCAGAATTCATACATATGCATGGTATCGACAGTTTTTCGCAAATCAGAAACTAAGGCCGAGCAGTGATATAAGAAAAAAATTGTTCAGAGTCAGGATCTAAATAACATGTCTAAAAAAAATCATCAAAATGAAGTGATTTCTAATTTATTATACATAATTACCCTGTATTAGTGGTAACAGAACTTGTATAACAGAACTTGTAAAAAAGCTGATTCCTCCCCTATTTCAATAATTTTCGAATATGTTGTAGAAATCAATATTCTAAACAACTTTTTCCTGTACATACAACCAGCAGTCAGGTTTAGTTTCCGAAATATTCGCAAAGAAACTGCCAATACAATGAATTCAGTCTACAATTGTGCGTTCGTAGCAATGTTATTAGCATTATATACAATATCCTAATTCAAACTTTTTCGTGCGTCATACGAGTTCACTCTTTCTATGAGCTAATTCTCCGTTTTCTTTTCCTCCGATTCTATATGAACGCCACACTAAATTAACCTATTGCCACTACCAATTCCACCATATGTAGACTAGCCGCTATTACACGAGGATGTAAATATATTTTGAATATATTTTATGAATATACTTTGAGAGAATGTTTGATTTAATTTTTTATCTTCAATTCATAAAAAATTATTTTTTTATAATCTTTTTTCATATATACACGATAAACAACGTTTCTTGATCATTTTTGTTGTTTTTGGTATGAAAGATACGAAAAGCTTTTGTTAAGAAAAATTATTTAATACTTAATTAATTAATATAATTATTTAAAAGGGACCATAATATAGTAGTGTAATAGTTCTATCGGACTATCTATGTGATTCTTCGTGAATCACATTGTTACCCAAACGGAACTCTAATAAACACTTGATTAGATTATACTCACATCTCTTGCTTTTTGTCTAAGTTACAATAGATTGGTAATAAACAAAATAAATTTGTATCTTCCGCGGAATCCAACAATCTTTTTAGTAATGATGCATTTTCATGATTCATAATTCAGTTTTTCATAATTTACGACCAGACTGGGATCTCAACAATTAATTATTATTATACATTAGGTATGATCTATCGCTTAAAATGAAACGAAATGGCTATATATGGTATAACCGGCCGTCCATGAGAATGAAATGAAATTTTGAGAGAATGGAGAAGAAAGAGAGAGAGAGAGAGAGGGAGAGAACTCTAAATATAAAATTTTAGTTGTAAATAAAAAAATATATTGGGTACAATTCTGCCTATACAGAAATGACGGTCAATGTATCGAAGAACTGTTGGGAGCTGAACAGGAATCTGATTGATTGTTTCGAATAGATTCAATACAATCTTAAATATTGGAATGTCTACTGGCCGAAAATTCAAACTTGTATAATACATTGGGAGTATTATTCTTTTTATCGTTCTACCGTCCTGTGAGATTTCTTTTCAGCTCCTTCCAGCAAAATGATACTAGTATACAAGGTGTCCATAAAGTCTCTTTACAATTTTAAAAATTTATTACAAAGGCAAATGAAAAGATAAATAAGTGGAAATTATTACAAAATGAGACGTATATATTTAAGTCTTTTTTTCGCCTCATTTAATACACCTCTATATGGGCACCATTAGTTGCACGTTTCGCTGAATCTGAAGATCCGATTTAGTTTCAATAAAGCATGATATACACTGTGCCTTCTCTTGAGGAGTAGCCATTTTGTAAGGGGGTCATTTAACAGTATCTTATTCATCAACAGGGTACTTGAAATACAATGTGATAAAAATCTTGATAACTACTGAGTACATAGAACAAATCTGATGAAAATATCTCATCAATTGCCTTTATAATAAATTTTTGAAATTATAAAGAGGCTTTATGGACACCCTGTATATTTTCTGAGAGTTATTCTTGTAGATCACATAGTAGACAGTAAAACATTGGGTAAGAATTACATTATTGGTGCTGTATTTAGAAACCAAAAAATTTTATGAAAATAATTAGTAAGAAAAACCAGTTTAAACGTCATTTAAATTAACGATATTAATCAAAAATTTTCGGAATATTAAAAAAAAATTTTCAAGAAAACACATATTTAAAAAATTTCAGTTTTAAAACATTTTGGTTATGAATAACGAAAATAAAATTGTTTTATCACTGATAACCATATAGTTACTACCAATGAAAGGAATTATATTTCGGTTGCTTATAATTTATAATAGTTATCAATGATGAATTTATTTTGATAGCTCATAATTAAATAGTAAATATTTATATATGCATAATATAGTTATTGAAATATGCAAGATATTTATATATATACAAAATGTATGCCAATGCATATGCAAAATAAATACCAAATATGAGCAACGAATGTTTTCTCGCAGTTTAAACTATGTATTACTTTGTGTATGTATAATTATTGCATTATGTATGTATATATAATTATTGCAAAACCATGTCTCTTGTCTATTAAAATTAATTTATACGTTGAAAACGATTTCTTTATGTCACATGATGTTCGGTCTCATCGAAGTCAACCAGTGAAGTCCAAATTGTGATGCGAAAAACAAATTTATCGAGTCAAGGATAATAACTTTCAATTTTATCATTTTCTCTATGGCAGGAATTTTCCGTGACCGTACTTTCATGTCTTCCGTTACTTTCTATTTCATTGTTGAGCCATACTCTAGATTCTCAATTCCAAGGCTCAGTAAGTTTCTTTGTCGCAACTGTTCTCGCCATAAATAAATGTAAAACATATTGCATCTTATGCCCATAAGATAAGTATGTAAATATACTTTATGGGACCAACCTCGCTCGACGACACATCTTGACTCAATTAGTTTACCTTCCGAATTCCGTAACCGGGGAAAACACAATAGAATTTACATCTATTTAAGACCACCCCTAAGGCAGTTCAGCAGTAGGAATAAGTAGGAATTGTTAAACAGTGAGTCGAGTAGTTTAGATGTCCCACACAACAAACCACTACCAACATCGAAATCAAAACAATCAAAATTAAAACCTTTATTAATATCCCTAAATAAAATTCCCCTCCTTATACGCAGGTTATATGCTCCCAAAAACGAAAATTCTCCTAGGACTAGACGTCATCATTCAGCCACATGAAAATGGACACTTCATCATCATAGGTGGTGATTTCAACGCGAAACACCGTATATGGAATAATACAAAAAGAAACTCAAACGTATCCACGAAAATCACTCTGAACTACACAATTACCAAATCATCTATAGCCCAACATATACGTACAAACAGCTCAAGTGTACCCCATCAAACATAGATATCTTCCTTATCAACATTCCCTATAGACATCTTCACAATTGTCACCATAGATGATCTTTCTCCAAATCATCTCCCAGTCGAACTACGCTCCAATGCATAAAATTTTAAATTGACAGGTAAACAATACAATAACAGACTAGATCACATGTGTAAAACTCTGCAGTAAAAAAAAAAAAAAAAAAATAAACCCTAACTTTTTCACCACAGCAACAATAGGTGAAGAAATAAAAAATCTTTGTCAGCTAATCAACAACTCATATCGCATGGCCACCCGACTGGAAACGACTCAAAACATAAATTCAACCACCGACCTACTACTTCACAATCTTATCAAAAAGAGAAATAGACAAAGACGAAATTACCAAAAAAAACAGGAAACCCTCTGCACAAGTTAAAGAGAAACATACTAACTATCGCCGTACAAAAAAGAATCGTAGAACTCAAAAACTAAAAATGGCAAGGTAAACAAGAAAATCAAGTACACCGACCATACTCTTTAGCAGACGTATAAGCTAACTAGTGGAACAAAAACCCGCATACCAGTCCTACCAGTCCTACCAGTCCTACCAGATAACAATACAACTTGCTTTTCAGACCAGGAAAAAGCAGAAATCCTAGACCAAATCTTTTAACATATTCATCACAGCGCACACAGCGCTTGCTTTCCTATAGGAAGAAATTGAACAAAGGGCAGCCCTTATAACAAATTTCCCTCACACACAATAAAAATCTAAAATCTAAAACTCCTCAAATGATCATAAACTTCATTATCAAAAAACTTCCCAGTAATAAAGTTCTCGGACCGAACAAAATTACAAACACCAAGCTCAAAAATCTGCAAATCAAAATTATTATATAAATCTACTATATTTACTTGCTTGAAACTTGCATATTATCCCAGGCTTTGGAAAATAGCAAAAGTAATACCAGTACCTAAACCTGGCAAACCAGTCATCTCCGTTACAAATTATAGGCCAATAAGCTTGCTGAATAATCTAGAAAAAATCCTAGATTAACTTTGAAAAGATCATACACCTCCACCTCCTCACACATGTAAAAAGCTCATAATTCCGCAACAGTTTGGCTTTAGGCAAAACCATTCCTGCATCCAACAACTACAGCGAGTGACAGAACATATTATAATGGAAAATATCAAGAATAAAATAACCCAGCTTATTCTACTAGATATATAGAGAAGGCTTTCGATTCAGTATGGCATAATATCCTGCTCATCAAATTGCACCAGATAAATACCCCAACGCCACTCATCTCCATAATCATCACTCAAAAACAGAAGATTCTACGTCACCGTCAATGGTACATTATCCATGGTTAAGAGCGTACCCGCAGGAGTCCCGCAAGACTCCATACTCGGTCTCCTTCTTTTTACCATATACATCAACGACATACCAAAATCGTACATAAAAAACATGCACACGGCAATATACACAGATGACACTGCTATTTTCGCATTTTCCTGGAACCACAAAAAAGCTACCAAATACACACACACACACACACACACACACACATGTAGAACCATTTAGATAAACGTCAGGCGTACTTCCATAACTGAGCTTACTACACGAAGACTCAAGCCATCACATTTACCAAAAAAAGGATTACACCCACGAATCACAGTGGCAGAATATTATATCCCATGGACCCCTACAGTCCAATATTTCGGAGCCCAGACTCAAAAATAACCTGGGTCCCGACCATAGCAAAAAGAACGAACCTAGCCCATCCCGCCCTAAAGAAGCTCTACCCTCTACTCTCCAGAAACAGAAACTCAACCTATGCAAAATATGTGTCAGGCCAATCATTACGTATGGATACCAAATATGGGCAGCAGCAGCTAAAATTCATATTAACAAAATACAAAAAATACAGGACACAAGACACGCCAATCAGAGAACTATACCACGCTGCCAACATACAGACCAACTAGGAATATATTAGGAACTCAGTAGAAACAGCTTACAACATCAAACACCAAAACCCGATAATTAGAAATATTGGAAACTATGACATTAACATACCACTCAAAATAAAAACCAAATTACCTAAACACGTACAACTCACACTTGCAGAATAAGGGACTGCACACAAGAGGAACTCATAAACGCACTGATCTCAACAAGAAAAGCAGGTTTTTTGAAAATTTTCCTGCTACCCTAAACATAAATTAAACTAACAAACAACCAAAATGATCAAATAAAAAAAAAAATAAATAAAACGTCTCGTTCTAAATGCAGGTAATAGGGTAACACTACTCCAGGTATTGCACGAAGAAAATACAGGTTAAAGACAGAAAAAAAAAGTTCAGCAGTAGTTTTTTAACAATTCAGCAGAGTAGTCAGTAGTTTTCAAGAGTTCAAGCGAGCGTCTACATCTAGCATCTCAGCGCGCTCAGTCTTCTCACAGCACTTCTACACCAACTTCCTCTCTTACTCATTCAATCTTACTTACTTAACTTTACATTTCTTACTAATATAATTCATATTCGTCAGATTATCAAATCATCCAATCAAATCTCACTTTTGACAAGTGAATTAAAATCCTATCAACCTAACAATAATCAAACTTTTACTTGATTTTACTTACCAGCTGACTTTTATTCACGTTGAAAACAGCAAGCCATCGTTTTAATCAACGCCTAATACGTGAATTCAGATCGGCACGCTACACATGACATTATAGGAACATATGTACAATGACACCATTAATATTCGGATTAATATTTTGAATAATTCGCATTAATATTTTGAAAATATTCAAGTTTGAAAATGAGCTTTAAAAGTGTATTAGTGTACGATTTCTTTTTACAAAATTATAACAATTTCAATATTTAGTGTCTGAATATTAATGATAGTCATTGTAAGTATTTATACATACATATTTATATCATAATCGATATTTCTTATAGCTTTACTAATTTTATACAGTACATTAAAATTATTATTTCTTTGTAATTTGTTTCAAAGTAATGATTAACTTAAAAAGAATGAAATGTATGTTATAATATCATAAGAAAACGATAACTTGTCTGTTAAAAATGATGTGAGAGATATTGATGACAACATCCTCGAATGAAACAACTTGTCTATTAATTTTTATTAATTTAATTCTAAACAAATAAAATGACAAAACAAGTGTGATTGGCGTTGTTTGGTCTATTAGGTTGATTTATTTTGTATATTTTCGCTTGATACATACAAGATCTATATGTTTATGTGAATGTATTACATGTACAAAATCTATGTGTTCATACAAACTTATACGAAACACATGTAATATGCAAAATAAAAATTATATTTTTAAAATTCCTTAGTGACAAAATAATTTATGTTTTATAATTTTAATCATAAATTTCTGTTCAATCTTCTTTTGAGAATATGTATTTGCATAAACATCCGCTAGCTAAGGAAACTCTACGTTAATGATTCATAATATTGTTTTGTATTTCACAAAATAAGTATGTCAAAACATTTTAAAAAACAAAACCATAATTTTAATATATCTAAATTTTAAGTTGAAGAAAAAGAATCGAAATATATAATTTTTTTTTTATCATCAATAATTCTTACGAGTAAATTGTGTATTTATAAGAACAAATTACACAGAATGTACGTAATATGAAAAAATATATAAAATATAAAAAAAACAGTGTTTAATATAACACCTATTCTAGTATGTAAAAAGGAATTTTTTATCAAGGTTTGATTTTTCTATTTATATTTTTAAAAATATGAATTTACATAGATATCCGTAGTTTATTAATGAATAATCGAGATGTAACAAATTTCTTTCATCGATAACTATTAGGACCAACAGGAAATAGAATTCCCACTGAAGAGAGATAATTGTTATGGATAATCAAAATGTGTGTGTGTCTGTGTGTGAGAATTTTCATTATTAATAATGACTCTTGGCAAAAAAATGTTCATTATTCGTGATGAAAAATAGGTATTTTAGTCGAAAAAATAATTGTTCTTATTTTAGTTATAATAATTATGTATTTTACATTCGATGTTTATAGAGTAAACATTGCAGTAAACTCGTAATCTTGTACGGTTGATAAAAGCTAACACGGTTGATAAAAGATCGAATAAGTTCATCGTGTATTTATAATGTATTAGGTAGATAACTGTTATAACTATTCACACTGCTATAACTATTGATATAATAGATTATTTAGTCCCATTTCATCAGTCTGAGATTAATTATTCTTTAAAATCAAACTTTGACTATGGAACAAAGAAAAGAAGGTTACATTTTTACATAACAAATGTGTGATGAATTTTGTATATCATTGAATTTAAATTGCAATATTATCATTTAATGACTATGTACGTATATAATTACTTATCAGTAATTAGAATTCCATCAATATAATTAATCAGTTGTATGTATTCATGGTCAAATTTAATTTCAATCGATTAATTATATGATTTAACTTTCAAAATGACATCATATATACAGATTACGTACATATTTTATTTTAAATATTTATAATGATAAAATATTAAGTTATATAATAAAATCAAAGATTTCATTTTTAGAACACCAATTGATACACTCTATTATTGAAACATTTGAAGACTGTAAGAAAAGAACATGATAATAATAATAAAATAATAAAATAATAAAATTATCTCCGGCCTCACGTCTCTAGATTGTTTTTTATGGAAGCATATCAAAGAACAAGTTTATAAAAACAATATTTCAAATATTACACATTTAAAGCAAAGGATTATGGAGGAATTCGAGAAGTTAAAAAACAATATTAGCCTACATTCTGTTCAGATATCATTAATGCGTCGAGCAAACTCATGTATGAAGCAACGACAAGGACATTTTTAACAATACTTGTAATAGTGTACTTTATTTTTTTCTTATTTTTTGACGTAGAATCATCCTCTGCTCGGTTGTACTACGAATTCCGGCCTATCCTGTATATAACAATATGGAATCAAACATATGTAGTACTATTTAAAAAGTACAATGTCATCTTGAGATTCTTTCGAAAAAGCAATTTTTTGAGAATTTTTTACATTACAGTTTATAGTTAACTGAGAAATGACTAATTTTTATTCTGAATATTTTGTTTTAGAAAGATCAAAGGTGTCTGAGAAATTGTGGCGTTAAGTACACTCTATATATAAAATATTTACAATCAGAAAGGGATTGATTCTACATGAAAAAAAAATCGAAAATAAAAAACAGAATTTTTTCATTTAATTCTCATCTATCTTTTTTACGTCAATTTTTTCTATAATATGTGTACAAGATCACGTCAATATGGAATATTTATACTTGAGAATAGTTTATATGCAATTTAATAGAAATTTAATCTATTTACTCTTGAATTTGTAAATATAATTTTACCTTTTCATCATAGATATTAATTTTTTACCACTGTATTATTACTCTTTTATATACTCTTTTATATATACTATAAAAAATATATAATGTTTTATTTAAAAAACTCATCTTCATTTCTAAAAAAAATAGTGCAGATACGACAAAATTTCATACTATTACAAAATATACAAAAAACAATACTATTTTTTTTCTTTCATTTTTTTTCATATATTTACAAGAAAAACACTAGTTAGTAAATCTATGAACATTCTGTATATAGATAGACATTCTGTATATAGAGTTCCTTATATAAAGCTGTTTCCTCCGAAACTGTTGTAGTCATCGAAATTTTAACGCATTAAATAGTGGAAGAGCTAATATTTTAGATTTTAGAATGTAGGTAATTATGGAAGTTTTTTAGATATAAAGAAGATGCAACCCTTTTTTAAATGCAAGGTATATTAATTTCTGTTATTTCCATAGTTTATTTCTTAATAATTTTTATATAATTTTTTTTATTCAGTGTAGTTACAAAGTTATAGCAATGAAGAAATAAATCGTTTTCCTAAGAGTAATTGAGAAAATATTTTCCATTTATGCCTAAATATTTATTTATTTATTTTTTTATTTTACCATATTTTTCTGTACTATTTGCACCATCCTTCAGATTATTGACGCACAAAAGTCTTTTTTCTTCTCGTTATATTCTTTTGCGTATGCGTACATTAAAAGAAAATATGATAAGAAGAGAAAAAAGAACATTTGTACATAGATCAATATTGCACAATACATATATATGTGTCCAATTTTAATTTCCCAGGCCAAATATCTGGAAAAATACAAAACGTATAAAAAATATTTTGAATAAAAATTATATGGAACTAAAGAGAACAGATTATACTGTCATTTATTTGACTTTGCGACAATCTTGAAAAGAACTACAACAGTCAATGTTTTAAATTGATATATTTTTTACTATATATTACAGCTAACATCAAAACATATATTATTACAAATCAAAACATCAGATTACCTACACAATATTTTTTATATAAGTTGTTCCCAAAATAGAAACTTTTAAATTTGATGTACCATCAGTATCAATGTCTCGTCCACAGTGCTATTTACGAGCTATTCGCGAGCTGCTCGCCAACAGTGGTGTGGATGCAATGTAGTTTCTGCTAGCCAGTAGCTTGTAAATTGCTTGCGAACGGTTTTACCCAGTGTGAACTTAGCATTTACTGAAGTGGACTAGAGAGAGAATGCCATATGTACATCTTTTCTCTATTATTTCTCTATATATCATATTTTCTCTATACTTTCGATCTACTATGTATTAGTTTATTTCGATCTACATATTAGTCGCACAAATTGTAAAAGCTAAGCAAATAGAAATGTTTTTCTGAAGGCGTTTTTACGCATAGCGATATCCAAATGAAATTTAGATTGAAATAAACAACTGAGAATTTGAACATTTATTAGCTTAACACATTTATCAATATTACACATACATATGTGTGTAACGCTCTTTTCAGAGTCGTTATGATGTACGGAGACCGACCGCGGAATAGATGATACTAATGCCGTCGACAAGTTAAATTTGAGGGTTTATATATTGACAAAAATTTATGCAAAAAATACATGTAAATAGTGTTTTGAACACGTCTCGATATCATCTATGAAAATTTATACTAAAAGAGTCTCAATTTAATTCAACATTGACCTTTACAAGCTTTTTTAAAGTTATAGCAAGATTAAATAAATGACATTAAATAATCTGTCCCTCGATATTATGCAACTTCTGTCTAAAATATTTTTTCATACATTTTGTATCTTACTTTAAGAGATTAAAATGGGACACCTTGTGTATATATGTATGTGTGTATGCATGTATGTATGTTGTATGTATGTATTTCATATTGCATGTATGAAAGGAATAATAATCCAAAAACATGTGAAGAATTAATATAGTGACGGCATCAGAAATGAAATTAATAGAATAGAATGGCAAATTTCGAATAAACTTATAAAATTTGTGGAAGAAAAATCATCATTTTTCATGCATAGGCACTGCAGCACTCCCAATTTTTCTTTCGATATATAAGTATTGTTCGGTCTCGCCGGACAAGGCGAAGGACAGACAGTCATGCGGTTCCTTTCTAATCGTATTTTCGCGCCACGCGTGTGGATGGACAAATGGCACGCATTCGGTCAAGCAGAGGGCTCGAATGGGATTGGACCATTGTTTCGTCATTGCGCGGTTGCATGATTGCTTGTCGATCGCGTGATTTTTTTTTGTTTTCTTCTTCACTTTTTTCGGATCCTTGTGGCGTTGCATTAATTAAGACGATGCACGTGGTCGTGACGACACGTTAAGTTGTGCGACGATAGTAGAACGAATTCAAAGGGTGATCAAATCTTGCTGACTCTAACATTAAAACAAACGTTAAATTGAATCAGCTGGCTTTCATTAACGTTGAAAGCAGCAAGCTACCGATCAAATTTGCGTTTAAGTATATTTATTAATTTATTTATATCTATTTGTAATATTTAATTTTATCATCAAGAATTCTGTACAATTTTCTTATTTTGTATAAAAGATAATAAAGATAATAAAAGTCTATATTTATAGTATGTATATATAGGTATATTTCGGAAGTTATAACATTTCCCCGATTAAGTCGAGCTGCTATTACCTACACGAATAAAAAACGATAAAAAATCTATGAAAAATAAAAAATTATTACTCTATTCCAATTATATAAATGTAGAATCTTATTTTTTGAAATAAATAAAAAATAAGTGACTTCCATAGTACATGATTTTTCATTGAAAATAGCCTATCAAACATACTGGTAAAATTATCTGGCTTCCTTAAAAAGTAAAAGAAGAAAAAATAACAGAACATTCTAATTGATCTAATAAATTTTTCAAACAAAATAAAAATTTTCAAATAAATAATTTGCTATTTTGTTTTGGCCACCGCTAGTAGGAAAAAAACATTAATAATCAAAGACAACGATATTTTAAAATACAATTGTTTTATAATATTTTTAAATGGAGGAAAGGAAATAATTCCGATGAATTCAATAACTCACATAAACATTCCATCTTCTGTTGTTTCAATTAAGGAAAGTGTAAAGAAATAACAGAAAAATAACTGTGTCATTTAAAATCTAGATGATTTATAACTTTTAAAACGAAATACTATAATTTTAGAGATATTCGTATTTACACGTAAATGTATAAAAATAACGGTTTATGTAACTTTTATATTTTCTCGACTGTGTGTTGTTATAATTGGTAGAGATCAACAGTTTTATAGGGGTTAACGTAACGACCAAGAACCAGAATAGACACTTCCAATCTTGGACACCAATACAATGCAACGTGTCTAATGGTGAATAGAAGCGGAAGGAACAGATGTTGACCAGACGAAGAGTGTAAAAGAGGCAACAGAAAAGGCAGGAAGAAGTAGGCGTTTTGGCTGTGAATTAATCTTCCGAGAAGGGAGGTGTCGGTCGTGTTTCCGGATGTCACGAGATTTTCGACTCTTCTTTTGACGAAGACTTAGAAAAATTTTCTTCTTTTCTTTTGTTTGCCACCCACGTGGCCACGTGTCATCCCATACATAAATTGTATGTGGAATTTCAAAAACAGATTTTTTTTTTTTTTCAGTATACAAAGAAATTATAATTTGAATTGTCGTTCCGTTTCAAGCCATTTTTAGCTTGTATAATTGAGAAAAATGAATTTTCAACGTAATAGATCAACGCATTCGTAATTATTTTCTTTTGGATTCCAAATCTTTTGTTAGTTTCAATCTACTTTTTGATTGATTTATTGATATGAAGAATTAAAATGAATTAATTCGTGTTCTAAATATAACATAACAAGAATTTATTGATTTTTGGATTTTGATAATGTATGACTGTTAAGAACAGTTTTGACTGTTGTCGATCTTGTTTCTCTGCGTATATATACTTGGCTCGAAGGACCACCCACTGTTGTGGGAAATTGATTGAGTAGTGAATTTGTAATAAGGCGAGTGATGCACTCACAAGATGGTGGCACGGGAAGCACACTTTTTACTGACGTTCTTGACTGTATTTGCCGAAAAGAGCCTTATTCCAACCGTATTGGCCCTTTTTATACTGTTGCCTTCATCACGTAATCGGGAAAATGATATGTTAAGACCAAGAGGTAGTGTCGGGCAGTTTAGTCCCATAAAGCAATATTTGTAATTACCCTATGGGCCTAACAATATTGCCCAGGGATTCGTCCCTTTTACATTACATTTATATGTTTGTTGGCCTTGGTTATAGGACTAGGTCCAAGGGACGCATTCCTAGCCCCTGGCCTTAACAATAACATAAAAGGTGTCGCGACTAACACATGGCCGTCCGTCCTTAATATACATATTAAGCATCTCTAGGATAGGTGACCCATCTCTACCTCAACTCACCTAATCCTCATCCTAAAAACATACACCGAAGCTTCTACAAAAAGATTCATTATATTACATAATGATTACATTTATCATATGACATAAAAGGATTCATTATATTATATAATATTGTAAATATTGTAAGTATTAAGTATATTAAATGTACATATTGTATATGTGTGTGTGTGTGTGTGTGTGTATTATATAATTTATACTAATTTATACTAATTTATATTAATATTTATAATAATATATTAATATACTAAT
>KQ435888.1:211197-232273 GCA_001276565.1 Melipona quadrifasciata
TTTATATATGTTTATGTATTTTCACAAATATCTATCTATCAATATATATATCGTTTATATACTGAAGATGTAATAATTCTTTTTAAAAAAGTGGGCATCACTCCCCGATTTATTCTATTAGATATAAGTCGATACTCAGTCGTTAGAAATGAGGAAATACTTGAACGTAATATGTAAATATATAAATCCTGATCCAGCTTGACTTAAAACAACAAATATATGGATAAATGCTTACATATAATTAGCTTATATATAGAAAAAAAATAACGAATACCATAAATGTTTCAAGTATAACATAAAATTGAAAGTATAATATACAATATTTACAATTATACAATATTTAAAATTAAAAGAATCATTTTTATTACAGAAAATATTGAACTTATAGTTGACAAACAATTCAAGTTCATTGAATAATATTTACTGTACCATTAACATTGGAATGTTAATCATTTCGACAAAAACAAGATTTCTTTTGAAGAAAGAGTTCTTTACAAGTAATAATTATACAATTGAAAAACTATAATATCTACACATATTACATGCATGCAATTTTTTTGAAAAAAAAACACAAGACTTTCAAAGTTATTTAATTCATTCGTAAAGAATACTCCATATAATACATATTAATTTCATTGTTGATGGTGTGAACGAACCTATTACACAACATGATAATTGAAAATAATAATATTAATTAAAGGTCGTAATAAATATAAGGATCGTAACAAATAATACGAGATGCCATAGCAGAAGGAATAATTGAGACATATATGAAAAAATTTATCGAAAATAATGAATAAAATCTTTTCATTTAAGGCGTCGTCTTCAAGAAAATCAGACTTGTCAAGTATAGACTTGAATTTTTACTTGAATTTTTCTAATTCTAAATTGGACTGAAGTGATGAAATTGATAAGATGTCAGTTTATCTGCGAAAATAAGTAAAAAATGGAGAATTATTTTCTTCAAGGCATGTAGGACTTTCTGATCATTATTTATTTTTAACCAATTTAGATTTAGTTAAAGTGTTAGTAAATCATCAAACTTGATTTTCTCGAAAACAATAGCTTAAGTGGAGATATTTCATTCTTTATTTTCGATTTATTTTTTCATGTTTCAATCATACTCTCCTTCCTCGTATTAATGTTAATACTAGAACATTCTATATTATTCATATCAAAAAGTTTTTGTAAACATTTTCGTGAGTCAGTGTAGACGAACTGAGTAAAATAAGGAAATACCGTTACACGGAAGGTAACGAAGTTGAAGAACGCGAATCGAAGGAAGGGCACACGATCTTTTGCGTTTAGAAGCCATTGCGTTTAGAAGCGACACTCTATTTTTATGGTATCCAAGGATACTTAAAGGGATGCATTATACGTGAATGACCCAGTTCCGCGACGTCGCCGCATCGTCGGTAGCGATGCAAGCGGTGACGATGCAAGCGACGACGATGGCGGCACGATGTTCCCGGCTGAACTGGCTGGTTAGCTGGTTAAATAGTCTTGTCGACGTCATTATTTACGAACTAGGTCGCCATAGAATTTCCGTGTCCCTTGTATTGTAGCGGTCCTTTGTCAAAGCGGGTCGCTTGTCACAGAAACCGTCTAACAAAGCTTTCCCGCGAAATCGAATTAACTAAAACGGCAATTATTTTGCGAACCAAGAAGAAGAGAATTGCTGATTAACTTGACTTACCTAGGAACTTAATCATTCTCGTTCAAATTATCTGTGGTTAGAATACTCATTGGCGGTATCCCTTTCCAATTTGATTATAGTAAGTACCTCGATTATTAGAATCAGGGATCGAAAAAGGAACGTTTACATAGGTTTAAAATTTGAATCGTAGAACATTTTCGAAAAATGTTCTAATATTACAAGTTCCAATGAAAACAGATAAATAAAAGTTTCAAACAGAATGGAACTCACAAAATATAAAAATAAACATTTTTCTGTTGAGGAATAGATAGATTTATCAATGTTAAGAAAGTTTTCAATATTTGTAGCAAATATTGACACTGAATACCGTTCAATGAATAATATTTGAATATAAAAAATAAATTATTAATTAAATATTCCAAAATAACTTGTTTCCATAGAATTTTTATTATACAGATTCTAAAATATCTGTTCCACGAGATTATTTAAAAGTATTCTTAAATGTAACACTTAATCTTTCTATAAAAGTTTCATAAAAACAGATTTTTTTTATACGAAATATATAAGTTCGAAGAAAATTTTTTTAAAAACGAAAAGAACTTGTTAATTTTGATTCCTGGTTAATTACGAAATGTACCAGTTTGAATAGAATTTTTTTAAAAACGAAAAGAACGTATCAATTTCAATCCCTGATTAAAACTAATTCAGAGATAATACAACAGCTTTTTTGTACTGAATTTCATATATTTTGGACATAAAATATCAAGAATCAGGATTAGATATTCAAATGTTAAGGATCATAAAATAAAGATTTAGATATATTAATACTAAGTATTAAGAGATGTTAAGAATATTAAGAATGTTTTTAATTACTAATTCACATGAACTTTTCAATGTGTGTCAACTAATTGCTTGACGTTGCATACTTTTTGTACTTGATATTATTTAATTCTCTTTTTCGATAATTGCGAATGCTTCAGAATAAGAAGACACATCTTTGTCATTATCGTCATTATAGATAATTTTCAATTGATTGTTCTTTATTTTTTATATTTAATTATCTATTTTCAGGCAATTAAATCAAAGTTTGTTACACATTCTCGCTATTCTTCAACTTCCTAAAAATTTCACATTTTGTTTTAACTGATAACACTATATGCTATAATATATGTTAATGATATTTATGTAACTATTTATATAATTATATATTAATTAATAACATTAAGATATTGTAGATTTTCGTAGAAGGAAATAAATACTGTACATGGGCTATATATGAAAAAAATACGAAATGTATTTGTCTCAACGCGACGGTGATTTTAGGAAATGTTGCCCGCTTTGCTAAGGTTCTCTCGTTTTGCCTTTTACAGCCGTCGGAGGGGTAATAAATGGAGATTGTAGATTTTTATATAAGTATATTTAAATCAAATGTATATAGAGACGATGCGAAACTGGAAGATGTGTATGGAGTGTCTCCGCATCTAGATTCGAACTGAACTGATTGATGTTATGTGACATATAACGAATGTGCCTACATGACTTCTTGGTGCCAGCCAAGAATCCGTTTGTTTACACACTTTGTTTATACCCTTAAAGAGACTTTCCACATGCTGATTCTGCCTCTCAGGGCAAGATAAAGATCTCTTAGATGGGCCCCTGTTTCGAAGTATTATGTTCTGCTCCAGAACATGCCGGCCCCCTTGACCGGTCACGATCAATAATACCTGTTCTAAACTGTGTACATGTATGAATGAGTGAGTGATGTGTGCGGTTTTACATATACATGGTTATTCTAAATAATTGATCGATGACATTGATGATAACTGGGTTACGATTTTTGTTGCTATATCGGTAATGTCTTCTTCAGTTGTGCTGGTTAGTACGTCGCCGATTAGGAAATGGCTGGGTATCAAAGTAGTTAAGTTATTTGGATGAGATGATATGGGAGGATAGGGAGTGATAGGATTCCCCTGGCTTCGACTTCAACGATATACGTAAATGCTTCTCGATAACTTTTAATAAGATGTTTCTTTATCGATGTAATGGCGGCTTCCCAAATCCGCCCGAAGCGTGGCGGTATAAAGTGTCCCGTTACCTGATCCCGTGTTCGATAATTGTGACAACTAGCACTTGCCTTATTCGTTACTTGTAAATGTGACTCCTTTTGCTTTGTCTGAAGACGTATAATTTGCTTTCAATGAAATGTTTGCGTGCTCAATCCTCTCCCCACACAAAGAAGACCTATCTCTTTCATGAGAGGGTCTAATGCACGTGATTTGCTCTTATACCTGGTATTTTGAATGATGATGGTCAGGACTGAGGTGTCAGTGTTTGATACCGGATCAGGTACTAACCCTTGATGACCATTGCCCTGGCCCGAAACTTTTGTTGCTCGCGAAGTGCGTGAGTTCATGTCTGAATGTCTGTTTGTTTTCGTACGTCCAGGTGAGGGTCCAACTTGAACGTAGCTGCGGCTCTACTGCACCTTACCTCTTCGTCGGATGCGAGTTTGTGTAATGTTTTGGTCGCGAGGTAAGGTGATGAAGTTGTTCCGTATGTTTGTATCGTTTTCGTCCCGCCAGAGTATATTTTGGTGATGTCTGTCTGATGGGTCTACTTGTCTCTGTCGGTACATTGTTGTAATTTCAACTGTAAACACGAAACTGCGGTTCCGCAATCTTGTGAATATTGTGAATATTGTGAGTATTGTTAATAGTTCGACCTGTATTGTCGATCCGGTCATTAATGTGTCATTGAATGAGAGTCTGATTAATGCCCTTGCCGATGCGTCGGAGACTACGCGTAGCCTGGTTGTCAGGCTATTTTCCTTTCGCCCAGCATGAGGCGGTAGGTAGTAGCCTTCGGTGTTTGTACCTTTTCTGACCCTTGTAACGTAAGCCAGAGTTTCGTACTTTTGTATGAACGCGTGATAATGGTTGCGTGGAATTGGATCGCGAGGTAATGAATGTTGTAGTGAGTTGAAGCGCCCGGATGATAATGCGTGGGAGTCATCTAACTCGCGGATCTTAGATTTAACTGATACTTGAACTGTAATTAAATTGTATCTCCCACTTTGAGGATCGCGTCGCGTGTTTTGTGCATGCTGAACTTCACCTAGGGGTTCTCCACCTCCGAGAGTGAGTGAGCGGACCTTCCTCGATCTCCCAGTCTCGTTGACTGCTTGAGATCTATTTTCAGTCATGTTGACTTGTGGTGAAACTCGATAATCCGTAGTCGAGCCCGAATACAGCAGAGTGTTATGTCTCTGTTGACACACTCGGCACATACTTGCACTCGAATACATAGTGTCCCTTGCGTAGGCAATTTAAGCATAAGCGATGCTCCTTTACTAATTGATTCTATTTGGTATGGTAGATTTTATGAGCTTCTCACATGTATGAATGGCGTGATTCTGAAGCATAGATAGCATTGGGCGCTGACCTGAGTCGCGTACACGCGTGATGTTGTAGGAAATCTATTTGCGTGACAAGATCTGGAATCTCGCGGGGTAAACTGTTGCTCGGTATGCGGCGATCTCGCTATTGATGTGAATGGCTCTAAGCGATTGCAGCGATCGTGTAGAAAATCAAAAAATTCATGTATTTCCGGAAATTGAGTGTTATCTAGATGCTCCCTCCATTTTATATTTGTCTCATTATCTAACCGAGAGAGACAAAGATGGATGAGTAAAGTGCCTGCAGAAGGTTGATCAAGGGGTCGCAAGGCGCGATAATGAGCTTCGAATTGCGCGAGGAAGCTACGAAGTTCCCGATGATTGCCTCTAGGTACGGTAGGCATATTGAATAATGAACGAATGTGGTTCGTGGCAATGATGGTTTGTTATATAAGCGGTTTAGTAACTCCCACGCACAAAGATAATTTGCCGAGGAGTTCGCGAATGATTTGATACTTTTCGTAGGTTCCCCTTGTAAACACGAGCGTAGATAGGTCAGCTTTTGGCAATCGCTCACATGTGAATTGTCATGAATTGTTGTTCTAAATTGATCTGCGAATCCTGGCCAATCCTCGTAGCGCCCACTGATTCGCGGTAATGGTATGCTTGGCAAGCTAATGCTGTCAAGCCTCGTGTTTTCGGCGTGGATCGTAAACTGCGACGAGTGATCTGTTCTACCTTGATTAGAACTCGCGGTTGGCACTATGGCAACCTTGATGGCAGCTATGGTGCGCGTCGATTTTAACAGGGAATGTGCCAGCACGCGGCACCACACATAATTTATGTTTCTATGCATTCGCGTAAATACTCCCCGTCCTCATCTGCGATATCCAATTCTGGTTGTACCTCTTTGAACATGGAGTACTCGGATTCCAAATTCTCGAGACTCCTTTGAAGAAGGTCAGACTGAGTGTCTGAGTTGTACATTTTTAACATTTTATCAAATACTTGTAATTCTAATTTAAAACCTTCGCGTTTCCGCTTTAAAACTTTGATCTTATCCTCAAGTGAGGGAGCCATGATCTTTGGTTGGATTGTTAGGGATGTAAGGAATCAAGCTACGTTAACCTGAGCAACTGAGTTGTACATTATTGATTGCTGTTGATTTGAATGATGTGGTAGCCACGATGTTGAAGCACGCCACAGGATGACCTGGGTTCACTACTGCTGTATCGGCACTTCGATTGACGATGACTTGAATGATGTGGTGGTCACGATGTTGAAGTACGACACAGGGTGAAAATGGCTTCACTGCTGCTGTATCGTCATTCTGAATGCACGCTGATATGGATCAAGCTTGTCTCTGTGCTCGAAGGACCAAAATGTCTCAGCGCGACGGTGATTTTAAGAAATGCTGCCCGCTTCGCTGACGTTCTCTCGTTTTGCTTTTTACAGCCGTCGGAGGAATAATAAATGGAAATTGTAGATTTTTATAGAAGTATATTTAAATCGAATGTATACAGAGACGATGCGAAACTGGAAGATGTGTATGGAGTGTCTCCGTATCTAGATTCGAACTGAACTGATTGATGTTATGTGACATATAACGAATGTGCCTACATGACTTCTTGGTGCCAGCCAAGAATCCGTTTGTTTACACACTTTGTTTATACCCTTAAAGAGACTTTCCACATGCTGATTCTGCCTGTCAAGGCAAGATAAAGATCTCTTAGATGGGCCCCTGTTTCGAAGTATTATGTTCTGCTCCAGAACATGCCGGCCCCCTTGACCGGTCACGATCAATAATACCTGTTCTAAACTGTGTACATGTATGAATGAGTGAGTGATGTGTGCGTTAAAAATTTACAATCAACAATTTGAACATATTAAATTTTTTAGAAAATGTTATATACGAGTCCTAGAGTAAAATAAATAATAATTATTAGTAATAATAATTAATAAGCGTAGTAATGTTAATATTTTATGTACTATATATATTATACTCTTTAGCTCTTTAAGATTTGTAGGAAGAATCGTTGATTTATTGAAAGGTGCATTTATTACGTTATATATGTACTTCTGTAAAGTTTAAGTTGGTTTTACTATTTGTAATCAAAATGTTAGAATTTCGATGCACTAATTTAATAATTAGACAGCGGATTTTTATTCATTTATAGGAAATTTGCAAGTACAAGTCGAAAATATAGCATAGCTTCCTATAACATTTAGTAACAATTTTTTTATTGAAGTTCTATTCTATTTTTTTAATTATATTTTTGAAAATATGAATTTGTATAAAAATTCGCAGTCTATTAACAATAATATTTTCGACTTCTTATGCAGAGCATCACTGTACAATCTTATTTTATTATCACGCTGTAATCCATATGTATCTACTTACATATATATACACGTATAGATATTGTTTTAGAAATTAATTCAGATATTTTATTATCATACTGCAATCTATACACGTGCAAACAATATTTTTCAAATTAATTAAGACACCAGTATACAGGTTTAAATTCAATTTAATATTTTATCATGTGATTTATTTAACGTTAGACAAATTACATTTTATTTGAAATATTTATATTTGCTTATTCATATTTTAATTAATTTGAAAGGTATAATTTACATTAATTTATTCATTGTTTACGATAAAAGTACTTGTCAACAAAATCATCAATATACAAGAAAACAATCTGAATGCGATTAATATCGTTCACCGTCTACGTTTATTATTATCACTGTACCTTTATTATTTTATCCGGATTTCTTCCGATATTATCGAAAACTTGTGCGAACGATACTAGGACAAAGAAGGACACGATTTATGCATGCCGAAGATTCGATTTTCTGGTCCTTTCACGAGATTCACTGTCATGCGAAGCGTTTCAAAGCTCGACACTTATAAAAGAAGCCCCGGCATGAATGAATCCATCGACGTTACTCGGTCTCGAAATAGGTCATTGTAGTATCCGCGTTTCCGTTCCACGTGTCGCTGTATAAACAAAGCTACTTATTCGAAGGAATAAAACCTGCGAGAATCATTTATTCCTGGTACAATGGAAACGAGCATTTTCAGAATTTTCGCTGATTCGTCCGTGAGTTTTTTAAAATTTTGTGTACACGATATCTTTTCCGGTAACGATATCAACGATCGAAAGGCGAGTTTCATAAAGTGTGTTTAAAAAAGATTTTTAAAAAACTGCTGATTTTTTTTGTTTAAACAGTTTTATCAATTTGAAATGTTTGTTGCAGCTAGCAAAGTACATACATGTGTGAAAGTAAAGTGAGAATTATTTGTATTTATCTCTTAGTTATAAATCGTTTCAACGAATTTATTTTATTGTTATTTTTTTCTTCTTATCTTAGTATATTTTACTACTATTATTTTATTCGTATATTTAATAATGGTAATATACATTTAATAACGGTATGACCGATTAGAAGAGGTAATTAACAATAAACTTCTATAAATAATGTATCTATTATAAAAGATACTGTTTCCATTATGTGTACACATATAGAATTCAGTTTGACGTGCAATTAATATTCTTTTATAAAACTAATTTTATTACACACATTATACACACATATATAATATATTTTTATACATTTATTGTATATATTATATTTTTAATCATATTGTATACATAATGTGCGTAATAAAATTAATATTACAAAAGAAAATTAATTTCATCATAAAATTGAAAACACAATGAAAATGTCACTATTTAGTCTAGTATATTTGAAAACAATCTGAAAAATGATTAAGTAATAAAAGAAATTTCTCATCACTATTCTTTTGTCTGAATCGTGAAACTATCATATTGTTCTTTTTAACCATTCATCATTATAATATTAAATTTATATGTATATGTAGCTTGTACATAAGTTTGTATATAGCCTACAAACAACGTTAGAATAATATGTACAAGCGGATAAGAGATGACACCTCGCAAAGAAATAAGAAAAAGATATGGAATAAAATTTTCTGACTCTTGAAATTTCGTTTTCAAGAAAATCGAGTTTCAAGATTTATGAAGTTGATTTAAATTAAATTAATTCTAAACGTGATTATTTTACGTGCGGAAATAAGTAAATTACGTAGAATAAAATTTTTGTGCAAGACACTTCGTTTTCGAGAGAATCAAGTTTGGAAATTTATCTAATGCCAAGGTAATTTTCAACGAAATATATACTAAATCTGTATTCTTGAAAATGAAGCTTTAAATGAACAAATTTTATTCTACACTTTTTACTTACTTTGTACGTAGGATAACATTCTCTATTAATTATTCTTTACTGCCACATCTAGAATTTGCTAAATTGAAATATACATACTTGATAAATTTTCAAAGGCAATTTTCTCGAAAATGAAGCCTCAAATCAAAATTTATTCTACATTTTTTTCTGTCCGTTTGTATATGTTATCTCGGAGCACATAAGCTCACAATTTATAACTTATTTAAAGATAGAGTAATAATATTCAAGTATAAGAAATATAGAACTAAAAGGAAAGTAAAGAGCTCGAAGATGATGAGTTTTGCTCTGTTTGCGTTCTTTTATCCGAGATTATTTAAATGTATGAGTCCCAGGGACTGTACTCCTAGTTATGTACCGGCATCCGATGTACCTTCTACGTGGAGCCTCTTACCTTGACCAAACTTTCTTCCAAAGGTTTCCCTTTTGTAGTTATAAGACGTTTCAACGAATTTATTTTATTGTTTATTTCATTATGTATTATATCATTGTTTATTTTCTTCACGTTCCATACATTTCATTAGTCTCTTTACATCTCATGTATTAAATGACAGTATGATCGGTTAGAACAATAAATTTCTATAAATAATATTTCCATTATAAAAGATATATATATGTATATGTGTATAATATAAATCTTAAATTGCTTAAGTGCTGATTAAAATTTTTATTTCCTACACTTATGTATTTCTTATGTATTTGTCCATTAACGGTTTGCTGCTTTAAATGACTTCTCTTCATGCATGTTACTTCCATCTACGTATTAGTCGTTTCGATGTTCAAAATAATTTCTACATTTTTTATAAATATTATTTGTTAATAATTTTTCAACAAAAAAATGAGTGACGGCTAAAGCTTTTTGAAGGTAGAATAGTGTCCTTAATAATACAGTATGTATATGAATCAAGGTCATCGAAGCTGCCTCCTTTAAATGTAAATTTTACCATGATAAATGGTATAACTTAATACATAATGCCATAATTTTGAATCAAATAATTCTGAATAATGTTTAATATAAAACATACGTGGTTTTAAATTAAACCTAACCCAAACTTAATTTAAATTTATAATTGAAGCGAGAAATTTTCAAAATACTGGTGTAGGTTGTCAGTTGCCTACGAAACAATCTATAAAATAAAATATGTAATATTAAAAATGTTTTTGCATATTCTACACTCGATTAATAAAGATTTAAGAAATCTAACTTCACTTTCTTTAGAAGAATATTGATGTTACTTTGGAATTAAATTATACTTTATTGTGATTTTCAAATAGTTTACAGAAATAAATGATTCTTAATGAACAAAATATAGTCTTTGACAACATATTTTGAACAATTGTTGAAGCTGACAAGAAAATTAAAATTCGAAATAATTAAATGTATAATCTCGAATAACCTGTTACAAATCTAAAAATTATTGAAATCGGTGAAGTATAATGTTCGGGAGAGTTTCCATGCTTCAATACCCACGATCTGGGTGCAGTTGCGTCGGGGAAAGTTTATGAGTTTTTAAGTACCCTGAGCAGGCCTGTGTCGCCAGAAAACCCTGGCCATTTGGCTCAGCTTTATTCTAAGCAGACAAGGCCCTCGATCGTGGATTGAAGCACGGAACCAACTTTCCCGAACACGTGCGAAACACAGGCCCACCCAAGACAGCAACGGGCATCCACCCTTCGTGCTCCACCCTGGACCCGCGATTTCCCGAAGCCGAAGGAAAAGGAACCGAGAGAGCGTCTGTGCTTTCCTTTGGCTTGCAACTTAGAATTAGTTTGACTTCCGAGCAATAGGGTTCACTCTCTCGCGACACAAAACTGCCACGAGGAGAAAACCCCCCGATATTTCAGTGCGCGAATACACAAAGTTTCATTCACGAGAAAATTGAGTTTGGTTAATATTACCAAGGAAATTTTTAACCAAACACGTTCAAAATCTATTTCCTTGGAAATGAAGCTTTAAATGAGAGAATGTTATTCGACATGTTTTTGCGAAATTCAAGTATACTTGATAAATTTTCAAATTAAATTTTTTCAAAAACGAAGCTTTAAATGAAAAAATTTTACACTTTCTTTTAATCTTATTTTTTAATATAGAATTACCTTCTTTCTAGTTGTACCACCGAGCCAGGAAACACTCTGCATTTAGATATTAACAAATACGTACTAATTCTTCGTACTAATAAAATAATCAAAAAATAAAGTAATTAAACAGAACAAAATTAATAAGAAATTTTGAATTCTCGTAAAAGAAGTAATTATAAAAACCATCACGTTGAAATCTCTTCTGTGTCTACTTTTCAATTATGTTAAAATAGCTTGAAATTGAACTATAATTCCAATTATAACTTCTTTCTATTATACTGAAAAAAATTTCGCTGAATGTTTTCCTCGTATATCTCGAATACGTATAGGGTAAAGTTTAGAATGATAACTTGGACAACGTATTTCAAGATCATTCAAATCGATAAAAAAATTCCTAAAAGAAATTATTATTTGTACTTCTTTAATATAATTCATAAAAATATGAATTCGTATAAATATGCATAGTCTAGTTATTAGCCAGTCAATCTAAATCAATAATCAAACATCGTCGAGATTTATAATTTTCGGAAAATTATTCATCTGTTTAAAAATTGTAATAGTTGCAATTATGTAAACAATAACGATTTGATAGAAAACAAATAGTCCAACATTATAATTCCCCGTATGAACGAGTAACTTATACGCTAAATGAAATTCTCTTTATTTTTTCTATCTCGAGCCACCATACAGGCGATTCATGACGTTCGTTATCGAGTTTTCGCGACGACGTCGTTGTTTTTGAAAGAAACACGAAGTGAATGGACTAGTCGACGTCATCACTCTCAGACTAGGTCAGTCCTGAAAATTTCAGCTCATCCCTGACACGGCGTGGTGATTCATTGAAAAGTCGAGAAATACTAATTTAGGAGATTGATCGCCATAGACCAAGATCTGTCAGATTTCAAGATTTTCCTTTCTTTGTACGTTGCAATTGTTTTACAAGCAATACAAGCAAAAATTTATCGAACGGCGAACTTTGGATTTAAACAATTCAACCATATAATTTACTTTTCCGGAAACTTTGCAATTTTCCAATTTTTTAGTTAAAGAGAAAAAATTAGAAGAATTAACTCCTGACTAACTTTTTTTTTTTTTTTGTTTTTTAGATAAATTTGTCATTCACTTATCAGTTTTGGTTGCGAATGAATCCAAACTTTGTGACTTTTGACCTTTTAGATGCTTGAAATTATTCAAAAATTTAAAGTTTAATATTGAATGGAGAGATATAAGAAATTAAAAAATTCATTTATCTTTAACCATGTACCTTTTGATATATAGAATCTTCTATTAAGAACGATAAATCTTTAAACTGAAATAAAATTAAATTTTTCATAACATTTTCACATGTGGCTCGATTTTACTAACAATTGCTCTTCAGTTTATTAATTGTTATTGATTTATTGGCGCAGACCCGAGATTTAATGTAACTCAAAGAGGAGGATACGAAGGAATATATCGCACGATTTCGGAGGCCAGTTAATGTTAAGGCCATAAAATAACAAGGGTTCGAAGCTAATTTTTAAATTCTTGGAACTCGAATCCGAAACTTTATAAGCATTCGAAATTCAAAGCTCTCGAGTTGAGATGCTGATTTTATTTTATAAGAGAAGTGCCAGATGTACTGAAAAGTCTTTTAGCGTACATCGTTGATGGTGATGTAATAAGATATTTTGCTTGATAATTCTTTTAGATTTTGATATTTTACACTATCATTTCAGAATTACGATCAATCACATATCTGCTTATGTTCTTAAAAAGAAAAACCAATCACCGTTCGCAAAGTATCTGGCATTGAATACACATGATTCAAACATTCTTTATTTACGCTGCAAATGGTTCTCTATTCATTGATCTTATCGTGTGAATTCGAGGCTTTGAAATCACGAAATTCTCGAAACTCAGTACTTTCTTGATCTTCGAGGTTTCGACATTTCGAGTAATCCATCCCTGAACGAAACTTTCAAACGTTTCATGAATAGAAAACGAGTTTTTGAAATAGAAAACGAGTTTTTGAAATAAATTCGTATTATTTCGCCTCGTTGTTGAACTGTATAACGATTGACGATTAAATGACAGACAACGAAGTTTACAAATTTCGAAGTTTATAAATATAGCTGCAATTGAATAATCTCTTATTTATTCAGTATATTTTAACATATTGTTATTCTATTTGAATCTCTAATAATTACAATCAATTATACATTAGAAGATTATTTGTAGAATATCTCTAGCATGGACTAAGCACTCAAAGATTTCACAAGATTAAGGATTATAAGATTATCTATAAGTACAATATTCTAGTACGAACTAAATATTCAAAGAGATCAACATCGTATTGGCAAAATCACTTCTGGGGCTTTGTCTAAACACACTAATTAATAACAATTATTTATAGCATAGTATAATGTACAAGGTGTCTCACGTGAAGTGTTACACATTGCTGTTTCCGAAATTATCAATTTGAAATTTTGATACATTAAATGATGTAGAGGGGCTAATATTTTAGGATAGGTCTGTTGAACTGGTAACTCATGGTCAGTTATGACTCATATCCTTCTTTGTGACCCATAGAGGAAGAACTTTCATACCTATTTTACTCTGTTATCTTTCTTCTCCATCTCTGCACGAACTCACTTTTTGTAACCAAAATTGGAAGCACCTTCATATCGACTTCTTTTTAAATAAAATGAATTCCATATAATAACACGATGCAAAAATTGCGATAGCCCTTTTATAACACCGTATTCCGATTACACGTTTTCCATATAGCACTTAATAAATTTGAACAATCTTCATACAGTGAATTTTTCCATTACACTGTTTCTGTAATTATATTAATTTGTGTATATATTACTTTTAAGTTTTTACTGTATTGTAGGAGGGCTGATTCCTATATAACGTATGAATGATATTAATTAATTGAGACTCCGGTTCGATTGAAAGCTGAATTATATTTTATAGGTTGTAAAAACTCGTCTCTAGCATGTACAGAGTAATTTATAAATACATATTGTTCATAAACTATTCGTTATATAAAATAGTTCAGATAAGAAATGAATGATTTCGACATAATCACAGTCTTTTTTCTAAATGAACGCATAGAGTCGCCTTCACGTTTGGGATGGAAACGGAATGGATTTTTTAATCCATTAATCGATGCAATGCGACATTCTCTATAAAGAAGTATAAATCAATATCGAAAAACTATTAGTTTAAGAGATATTTTAATCCAACAATTCTGAAAAATAAAATCCTCATACGAAAGACAAGGAAAAACAGAGCCAGTATTTTTGTTCATACTATGCTTGCCTTTCATACATAGATTTTATAAAATTGAAATTAGAATACTAATAAATTTTTCATCATACACAGATTAATATTGTTGTTTTTTATAAAGAATATTGAGCTGCATTGATTAATGGATTAAAAAATATATCATTTTACAAAATATAAAGTATTAAGTATGAAAATAAGTTTGCAAAATACAATAAAGAATGCAAACTTTTGTCATTTAATCATTCAAATTCTTCAAAACTCTCTAAAAATGCACTATTCTAAAAACTATGAATTTTGGTAGTTTCAGTATTAAATAAAAGAATTTTTCTAGTTTCTTATTAATTTGTTATATTAATTTTTAGAACTATAGAAGAAAGAAATTAAAGAAATTGAAATATTTACTATAACAAAGCAGATCCAGATAAAATCAAGATCTATTATTATTAAAATAGATCTATTATTTAGCGTTGCATATGTGCTTATTAAAGTATGATATCTTCTGTATGTTTCAGTAATCCATTCTTGTAGACTAATTTAATAATTGTTATATTTAACGAAACAAAAGTTTGTAAATTTATCAATTATATTTATCGATATTAATATTTTCATGGAAACAAATTCAGCCACGGAAATGCGTTAACTTTTTAATAGAATTTAAAATTTGCAAATTGTATTTTCTTCTTTGAAAATTGTGTATTATCTCCATGAAATATTATACGAATTCGGTAATTTTGTAAAATTAAGAGTTAAAACATTTTTCTATTTATTATAACATCTGTTTTATTAATTTTTATCAAACGAAGTGACCAATTTTACAGGAATTCATATACTAGTCGATGATTGAATTTTTTCAAAAATTATTATTCCCTCCAAGAAATGAATGTCACGAGAAATGTCAACTCTTTTGTATTTTTATCAAATAAACATATCTCAGGATTCTCTTCTCGGAAATGATCGTCCCACCAAACATACGAAAGATCGGCTGATCTTTCAAATTTGCTCGAACGTACAAATTTGCATAGGAGCACGTGCATCTCTTTCGCAAACACAAGGAAGAATCCACAGTTTCGTCCACGATACGTGTCGTATCAGCGTTTGAAATGGCATTTAATCACTTTAGAATATCATTTTCACTTTTATGAACCGTGCTCAAGGAAATAAAATTTTGCAACGTTTCTCGTGAACGCTCGATAATTCCAAGAAAATTTTTGTAAAAATGTATTTCGACAAAAAGTGGATCGAGAAAGAAATTCATTATTATTCCTTCCTGAAAAATTCATTTTCGTTAATAGATCGCGGATTTTTATGGATTCTAAATTTCTATGAACGTAACTAAAAAGACAGAATCTGAATAGAAATTTGTTTTATCTACTTTACATTATAATAATATTCCATTTATATTTGTTAATATTCCACACTTACATATTCCATTTATATATGTTAATATTCCACTTTATATATTATATATATTAAATATTCTATTTTATATATACTCGCATATTGTACAGAGAAACGTTCCATGCAGTTATTTTCTAAATTATTTGTTATAGAAAAAAATATTTCAAGTGAAAGTTATTTTGTTTCGAGAGGGAGCTTTTCAAGACCTTTATTTTTTAAAATAAACTCTATTTTTTTAGACCTTTGTTTTTTTAAATGAAACTCTATATTTTATATATATATATATCAATCGATGCAGTTTTTTATCCTCTATAAAGAAAGTATTGATTTATCTATGTGGACAAATGAAATAAATTTCTTATGTTGATATTTCAAGATTATTCAAAGTCGTTTAATGTCTTCCAAGAATTATCTGCGTTGAACATACCAAGAAATTGTTATCTTATCATTCATGTTCGAAATAGTGATCTCGTGTTTTAGGATGTTTCACATATGATAAATTGGTGAATTCGTCATGGAACGGGATATATATCCATCTAAAGAAAGTTTCATTTAAAAAACAACAAAGATCACTCGAAAGATATCTCGAAAGCACGTTCATCTGACGGAGGTGTGTGACCTTCATAATGCTGAGTCCACACTAGGGTAAACTCGCGAGCAGTTTACGAGCTACTCGTTAAAAGAAACTGCACTGTGTTGGCAAACAATTCGCGAGTTGTGATCTGAACGCATATGAACGCGTCATTTCAAAGTAAAGCCCAATGAGTCCATATACGTTTCGAGTTCGTAAAGAGTTTCTTTGATTCACCGCTTATCGTTTATTATAACATTATTTATTAGCACTGTATTGTTTATAAATAACATATTCACAAGCAAGCTCTTTCTAATCTGATCGCAGTTTACTGAAGTGTTTGTACTGCTGTTGGCGAACTGTTCTCCAACAGCAGTATGAACGCGGTATAAGATGTGCCCTTCAGAACAAAATAAATTTTACTTGAAACATTTTTTTTTATAACGAATGGTTTAAGAGATAACTACGTAGAACGTTTCAAACGGGACACTCCGTATGTATTGTATGCGTATTTGCATATTTTCAATTTTCATAAATACATAAAAATCCGCTGTCTAATTATTAGTTTGTATAATAAATTCGTTGGTGTTACATTTTTGGAAGGATATTAAAAGTATGATATTATAGAAAATCCAGTGAACAACATATATAATCCATTGAATAAAGAAATATGTGGTATGGAGAGAGGCGTTTCGTGCATAGCTATTGTGGAATTGCAGCACCCTCAATTTTTTTCGATATGTAAATATATTTATCAATTTATTTGTATATTGCTTATAATATTTAATTTTGTCATTAATAATCCTATATAGTTCCTGTATAAAAAATAACAAAAATCCATTGTATTTACAATGTATATTTCGAAAGTTGCAACACCCCCACGATTTCATGTCACGAGTAGCTAGAGTATGGATAAATGTTGCTTACAACTGTAAATAGGAAAAAAATAACGAACACCATAAATATTTCAAGTATAACACGAAATTCAAAATATGATATGCAATATTTAAAATATTAAAAGAATCATTTATTACTACAGAAAATATTGAACTTATAGTTGATGAACAATTTAAGTTCATTGAAATATTTACTGTACTATTAACATCGGAATGTTAATTATTCGGCACAAGAAAGATTCTTTATAGATAATAATTCAAAGAAATTCAAAGAACGCAAAACATATATGTATAATATATACATATTATATACACGCAACTTTTTGATAAAAACACGAGACTTTCAAAGTTAACTTCAACTTAATTCATTTGTAAAAATGATCAACCATACAATGCAAAAATTAATTGAATGAACTTACACAATCTAATAATTGAAAACAATAGTACAATAGTACAGTAGTAATCAATGACCGTATTTTTTGTTCTTAAAGAAATTTCGAATTTTTAAGGAAAGTTTAAACTTGTGTGTTTTATTTGCGGAAATATCTGTTTCTGTGGAAATCTTCTAGAACGAAATGTTACCCTTAAGAACTTCTTCATAAAGTGTTTTATTAAACAAATATTTCAGAATATATTATAATAAGTGTATTATGGAAACAAGTTATTTTGGAACGTTTATTTAACACTAGGTTTACCAAGGGGTCATTTTGACCCCTCTGAGGAAACTTTTCGTTAATTTTCTTCAAGAAAATCCTTACCGTCTTTTGTGAGGATATTTTAATTAATTTTTGTTTACATTTATAAGACATATAATCGCAAATCTAATCTTTTCTGTCCTCTGGTTTCGGAGAAATGTATATAGTATACCTACTTTTACCAAAGGGGTCATTTTGACCATTCGAATTATTTTTGATATATCTGCCAACATATTTTCATTTATTCGCTTACTTTCTTTTATTCCCCAATATTATTGTATTTGGCAACCCACTTTGACCCTTTCTCTACGAAATGTGGAATGATGTGTTGCAAAATGCATCATATATTTTCCTATTCCCATTCAATCTTGGACGGTTAGTACATTTTATTGAATAAGTTGAAAATATCAAAGTGAATAGTGTATTTATAGATATAAAATATTTAGGAAATAATGGCAGGGTATTCAAGAAAACGTAGATTGTTGGACATTGTGAATGATATAAGGGAGGATTGCTCAGAAGTAGATGAAGAAAGTGATTTAGATACTGAAGACTTTTCATTGAATTCATTTGATACCGAAAGCACAATAAGCAATAATGTTGAAAACGAGAATATTTTCAATATACCTAGACGAAAAAGAATACAAAGATTACCTTCGTATTCCGATGAGAGTGACGATCAATGTGAAGTTAGTGTTGACGGAACTATATGGGAAAAAATAAAAGAAGGATGCACTTCTGGAAGACCAAGACATCATTTTACTTTCAAGGAAAATAATGGTCCCAAATAGGCCTTTGCAATAAAAATAAAACTCAAGCTACCTGTGGCAGTTGCAAAAGATACGTTTGTGGAGTATGTACGGGAAAAAAGATTGCAATTTGTAAAAACTGTTTTACGTTAAAATATCAAAAATAAAAACCAATTATTATAACAGATGTGGTTTTATTGAGGTTCGTTTTTTCCAATTTGACTTCATAATAGATATGTCTATTTATTTTTCATAATTAAATACCGAAAGGGGTCATTTTGACCCCTTTGGTAGAAATAAGGATATGTCAAGTCACGGTAAACCTAGTGGTAAATTAAAAGGAAAAAAGTTTCTATAAGATAAATTGAAGTAACGAACTATTAGCTTCATTTAATAATATAATATCACACCGAAACATCTAAAGTTTAAATTAAACTGTATTATAACGCAGACCAACAGATCAGCTAAACAACGATGACAATTAAAGTACAGATATTTCGTTACTTGATAAACATTACATCTTTGGCTTCGTAATTATTCATTTCAAAGAGAAACACAAACAAGTTTTGAACTGCGAATTTTTCAAGAATTTATTGCAAATAAAATTTAGCATATTCAGAATATGAATTTAACTGTAATGACTATTTAATATTGTCTTAATGTATACTATTCATTTAATTGTATCTGCAATGACCGACAAATTGTATTTTTACAATAACTGAAAACTTTTTTAATATCAATGAACAAATTATCTTTTCTTGTACAATAAATAATTTTTATTTTTGTAGCGTAAATCTATTCAAACTTTTACTTTCAAGAACACTTTTTTTATCCATTCTTATCGAAACTTATATGTTAAACGTTTTTTTAAAAAAGTTCCACAATCTATATTTTAAATAAAATCTATTAAAAGATTCCATAATTTTTTCGATTCCTGATGACAATAGATGCATTACCGATTAAAAATAGATTTCTTTATTTCATGTTCGTTTTCAAGAAGGAAATAGTGGGTCGGCTGAAAAACCATGAACTCTCTCTCTCTGTTTTTCTCTCTCTTTCGTTTGTATCTAGGAAAGGAAAGTAGCTATCAAGATGAAACAAGGAGGAAATCAAACAAAATGTGCCACATGAGCCACATTTGTTTTTCTACATAATGACCCTTAGCCTTAATACATTTTTACCAACGCGTGACGAGTTTTTTCATCTCGATAACGAAGAATTCTGGCTATCTGCTTTTGGTAAAAACAAAAATCACTGCTGCTTTGATTTCACCATCCGGCTTGAAGTGAATAGCCTTGAGCATTCTTTCCAATTATGGAAATCTTAAAAAGTTAAATCCAAACTGTAACATAGATGCCAGGAGTTGAACGTTTATTGATTAATATTTTTAGTTTGATTGATTAATGTTTACGGTTGATAAAATTAATCGTCAAAAAATCGGTGATTGATTTAATAGATAAATAAAATTAATCGTCGAAAAATTAGCGATTGATTTAATCGATTAAGAGTCGTCAATTATTAATTACTACAATTTATTAGTTATTACATCGAATTTGATTACGATTTCATTCAAATTGAAGATACGCTTTAAAATTGTAATAAAGTGTCGACTCTTTAGGGTTAAGATATTTTGTTCAAATATATTCTTGACTTATATTGTCGAGAGGTGTAGAGCGATCATTAAAAGGATTTTTTGTTCATCGCAACTGACGATTAAAGTAGGAATTTAATTTATGATTGAAGTTGGAATGTGATCGTTAGACTGTGGATACAAAAACGCATAAAATGCACATATTACATGAGAATATAAAATATCTAAAATAGAATACTTGTTAGAATATAAATAATATATTTAATAAGTCTCTGTATAGATTCCATTTTTTAAATTATTTTCATAAAAATATAAATTTGCGATTAAGCATTATTGGAAAAATTTGATCGTCAACCGTTGATTAATTTTATGTTCAACTCTAGTGAGATGAGAGTCAATCTCAAATCAGAATATTGCTTGAATGTTAACATTGAACCTCGCTCTATAAGTGATACTTATAAAGGAGAGAGAGAGAGAGAGAGAGAGAGAGAGAGAGAGAGA
>KQ435888.1:243157-254277 GCA_001276565.1 Melipona quadrifasciata
CTTCACATTTAACAACCGTGTAGAGAAAAATCTATAACTTTCACGTGCGTATATGTTTCTACAACATCTGTTCAGTAAGTTCTCTAATTCACTCTCATTGAGTTCGTAGATTGAAAGCTATCTTCGTTTTAATGGGTCGTACTTTAACTCTGTTAACTATTAACATGCAAGGTTATATAACTATGACATAGTTATTTCTTCGGTAATTTCAAATTTGATCTTGAACCTTGTACAGAATAATCAAACTCAAAATACCAACGAAATAATATTAATAACGAAACAATGAGAACTTTAGGAGCAGCAAGAGATGATATGAGCAAAAAAATGATTCGAATAATTCTAATAAAATAAATAACAAAATAAAATAATATATACATAAAAATAAATATGCATATACAGGATGTCCCGCATTTTTCCGTACATACTTCGGGAGTGTGTTCCACAAATAAAAATAAGACTAAAATGTTATATAACAAAAAGTCCATAAATGCTTTGTTGAGAAGTTATGACAAAAATAAGAAAGATATGATAACGCTATTTCTTTCAGTTCAATACAGGGCAAGATGACATTCGTAATGTCTATGTTAAGTAACGTAAACATGTAGATTGGAATATGTTTACTGTTTTTCTAACGTTTTTAACAAATGATTTCCTGCCACTGTTAGAAGATGTATCTTTATCATTACGTCAAAACGGTTGAATACCATTGGATGGGTGCCCAGTACATTATGCCCGCTGTGTAAACAATTGGCTTAATAGACAATATTTCCAAAGATGGATTGGTTGAAAGGGACTAATTTCCTGGCCTTCTAGGTTACCTGACCTTACTCCTTTAGATTTTTAGTTTTGTGGCACTCTAAAAGAGAAAGTTTACAGTACAGAAATACGTACAAGAGACGAATTAATTACAAAAATCAATATCGCCTGCGTAGAGATTAGACAAAATTACAACCAACTGAAATCAACAATAAATTTAATAATTCGTTGATGTCACTTTAAAATGGAGATATATTTAGGTATATTTAGCAGCGTTTAAATCATATTTTGTATTTTTGTCATAAATTTTTAACAAAGTATTTACGAACTTTTTGTTATATAACATTTTAGTCTTATTTTTACTTGTAAAATACACTGCCGTATGTACGGAGTATCCGGGACACCCTGTATACACAAACATAAAATATGATATACATAATATAAAAATAAATAATATATACATAAAAATAAAATAATATATACATAAAAATAAAATAATATATACATACATAATGCTAATTGTATCTACTACTAACATGTTAAACATTCTATCGTATTAATAATATAACGTTCAAATAACAAAATGTTTGAAAAATAAGGACCTAACAGGTTTGTGCACTATTTGAATAAAATATTTGGAGAATAATTATTTAAATAATATATCATCTTATTCGACTCGATATTATCTTGAAACAATTCTATATTGGTTTGTTTGAACAAACAAATGATTTTTCCCGAAATTATTTGATTATTTAACGATGTGATAAAATAATATTTTATTCCATTTTATATTTGATTTTACAAATAATTTCTCACATAATTTCTCTTTTACAAACTTTACTTTCTGTTGGAATTATTTGTTATTTAATTTTACTGAATTTACTCAAATAAAAGAATATTTGCAACTGATTTATTTGGTTTGAACCTAAGAAAAAGTTATTTTTTTAGTAAAAATAATAAATCAATGGAAATAATTCGTTATTTTCTTATTTTTTATTTTTTTATTTCAAATAAAATTTTCCTAATTTTCTCAATTTGGATTTAAACGAGGAAGAATGTATTATACGATAGAAAATCTGAAGTCTGTTTAAATAAACTCCATTTATTCGAATCAAATTTTAGTTAATGCGTTTATTTGAAATCGAATTCCTACATATTCCATTTAAAGAGAAGATGTTGACTTTCAAATTTATGGAGACTTGATTTAAGTTTTCAGAGAAAACTTATTCACCAGGTAATGTAATATTTGAAACCATTTAATTTTTTCCTAATGAAATTTTTCTCTAACTTCTATCGTTTTAACATTATAGCTCGATTGGACACTGTATATAAACTATTTCTCTCTTGATAATTTCATATAAGCGGAGTTCTACTTATTAACATCATTCGAATATTCTTTTAAGGAATTACGTGATAAAGTCAGAAACATCAATTTTTCAAATATTGTATATCGTGTTATTAGAATTTTAAAATATTATGGAGAATACTGTTCAAAATAATTAACTTAGAGCTTTTGTCAGCATCTAATAGTAACAAAATAACTAAACCTTTAAAAAGCATTTTTCTCAGAATGAAATGTTAAAAATTGATAACAGAAAAATATCTGAAACCTGACTACCGAATCAATTTAGATAAAAATTTGTGGTAATATTCTCAAGGTTATTATCTAATACTTGACGAAATGAAATTTTAATTGGTGTATTTTTTTTCTTTTTATTTTTTTATTTTTTTTGTTATTGACAAAGAATTTGACAGTTTACGACAAAAATTAGATGTTTAAAAAAAATTTAAAATTAAAAAAAAAACTGATATTTTAAATCGAGTTTGGCAAGTACTTGCTAAACAAGTAAAACGTTAATTTAACGTAAAATTAAAAAAAAAAATTTGCTTTAAATAAAATCACACGGAGATATATGTACATACCTGGCACTGTGTAGACGAAATAGCCATGGATAAATGACTGCCGTGTTCTGCATATATCTTTGCATATTTAGTTCAAATTTTTAGCAATCATCAATTGAACAACGTGTAATAAAATGTACATATTATTTCTTTAATAAAATATAATTCCAAATCCAAAAAAATTGTTTAATTTTTTTTATTTTGCAATCATTCAAACGTATGTATATAATCCCTTTACTCAAATAGTCCTTCTGTAGTATTGTGCATTCGAACAATAGCGCGTTAAAAACAAGCGTCAGCGAATGAAATTTATGTTGCTGAATCGATATCGGCGAGGACTTACGCATGATCCGTGTGTCTACAAGGAACGAAGAGGGGAAAGTTTAGGGCCGGCACAGCCCTAAATCCAGGGCAGGAACAGCGACCGGTAGTAGTAGCGGTGGCAGCGGTTAGAAAGCTTTCTCTCATGGATCGTTCCTTCTCGAGTTTGTAATTACCAGGCAGGGTTGTTGCTAAGGGCACGAGAGCGCTGCGGAGTCAGAGAGAAATAAAAAGATGACGATAAATTCCCAGTGGTGAAAAATAAACGTCGAGGTCGTGAGAAAGTCTCTATCTTTCTCGTTCTCTCTTCTCCCTTCTTCTCCGTCCATCGTTTCTCTTTCAACGATCAATTTTCTGCCCTGCATACTATCGGGTGTCGTACTATCACTAAAGAAAGAAAATGATGAAACTGGATTTGGTCAGTTGGTTATAAAACGAAATTTGACAAAAAAAAAAAGGAAATGGCAATGTTTTATTTTTGTTATGCGTGAAAGAAAATTATAGGCAGTACGATGAAAGATCGAAAAACGTAAGACAAAATTCTTCAAAGACTGAGATACAATGAAAAATATCCCGAGGTTGATAAACTTGATAACAAGATATTTAAAATTTCATACATCTGTTTTTATATATAACTGCGTGATAATTTTTCTTTCTTTCTAAGTTGCTTCGTTACACTTTCTCTCCATATTTATATGGCAATGATCTTTATACTAATGTCTAATATTTTTGAATACAACTAAAAAGAAAGTGGAGTCTCGGCAGAAATTTATTTTCGTTAGTAAATGTTATAAGCATTTTACTTTCGATATCTTTGTTATGCTATGCGTTCTCTGCATTTTTGCATTTTTAAATTCCTCACAAGCGTATAAAAATCTGCAGCTTATTGAAAATAATATAGATGATGTACGAATATTTTTGCGCCAGCAAATTCTTACGTTCGTATGAATTTTGGCTCGTCAGAAATAACATAATATAATTTTGCTTTCGTAAATTTGTTACTATGAATGTTATGTATAAAATGTACAGCTATGTATATTTGAATATACTCAATGACAAAGAAAATATTGTTTTATTATGAATTTATTCCACCTTACCACCCCTTCCCCCTTCTGAATGAATGTTAATTAAAATATGCAAGAGACAGAAAAACTCAAGATGAAAATAAGACGCGACTGTAGATGCAGAGAATTTAAACCAGTCGCGCGCGCGCGATTCAGAGATTAAGACTTTCAACTTTACGTTCCTCATAGACCTCCTAAGTTTTCCCAATTAAGGATATGTTATCGTGAATTCAGTTCGAGTACTTCAGTTTTGGAAGATTAACTTGGATTTCCCGACTTTAAATTATTTTTGTGGATATTGTAGTATAGATGATGAAAGATCCATGAAAATGATAGAAAGAAAAAGGACATGATCCAGAATTTACAAGTTTTATAGGAAAGAAATTTTAAAATCTAATACAGTTAATTCATAACATAATTCATATTTTTTAGAATTGAACAATAATACTATAACAATTACTATTAATGATAGTGTAACAATACAGGGTGCGCTATTTTAAAATATAAATGCAATTATTTTCACTGTTCATTATTCGAAAAATGTTAATTTGTTTTGTTTCAAGGGGACAGTAATTTAATATACTTAGATGTTTGTTTTTAGATGAGTGTGTAAAGGAAATACGAAGGTCAATTATTATTATTAGATTAAAAAGGGACACTGTATTTTAACAATATACAACAATAGTATATTTTGATTTGTTTTTTGAATATTTTAAAAACATGGATAATCTTGATTAATTATGTATTTGTTTATTATGTTGTGTTATGTTATGTTATGTTAACTATTTACAGAAAGGAAATTATCTCTAATTCTGGTTTTTTCAAATGTTGCCAAAATTATATTGAATTAGATAACTAAAGGTTTTTGGGAACGATCGTTGTTTGTTAACCCCTTAATCATTCCGATATTGAAATAGTTACACTTGCAATGAGTAATTATTTGCATAAGATGACAATATTCGTCATCACGCCCGTATTTCATAGTGACAAAATATATCATCACGCTTATAGTGTACGTCACGTCTTTGAGACAAACTACAAACTACATATATTAACGATAATTTAAGACGTTCCAGGAGGAAACTGCATAACTTCACTAGTGTGTTTAGTAGGTAATTCCGAATAAAAAAAGATTATATAGATTTTGATTTACTTGTTTCTTATTTATTTAAAAAAATAAATATTTCACTTGTAGAGTACTTTGTTTTACTGGGGTACAGAAATAATTTTTTATTTATATGTTTTGTGTCTCTTTTTACTCGTATAGATTAAAGGGGATGTTCAAAATGACGACCTTCTTCTCTTAAACATAGATCTATTTGAAATTTTAATGATTGTTGCCAGTCGATTCTATTAATTTCATTTATAATGCCATTAATGATTAATTATATATTGCTTATATTAGTTCTTCACGTGTTTCTAGGTTACTGTTGCTGTACTACGCTGTCCTATGAGAGGAAAGTCTTCTTTAATCGATACGAGTAAGAAAACGAAGAAAAATAGAAAGTTACTTCTCTATTTCAATTACATAAATCTATTTTGTGAAATAAATACAAATGAATACAAAACCCATAGTGTATATAACCTTTTTTATCCAGAATGACTCATCAAATGGTAAAATTATTCGGTTTCCTTCTGGATAATACCATTTCTTGGCAATATAAAATATTTCATCACATGTAGTTCAGAAGTTAAGAAATTATTATCAAAAAGAGTTTTCTCAGAGATATATGTTTACATATTATTTAATTTTTGGAAAGCATTTACAGTAGAATTTTATTTATATGAATTGATGGGGGGACAAATAGTTTATATAATTTGAGTTCATATAATTTTCTACTAATTCATTAATTTTCCACTAACTCAAATTTTATGAATTTCTGCTAATCATTTCTAGTTTAGATAATAAGAGTTCCAAGTTCAAGTGGATGAATGAATCCAACCAGCAAGAGTTCATCTAATCGAGAATTGATTAAAATTTGGTTCAAATAAATGGAATTTATATAAATGGAGTTTTATGGTACACACACATTTAACTATTTCTTATTGAATTATAAATAATTCTTGTTTTTGACTAAAATCCATGTTGATATTCTTTACAGATGACAAATATTACTCGTTATATAAAAACATTTCAAATATTTCAAATATATTCTTCAAATTATAAGTCAAATTTTATGAATTTCTGGTTTTGACAACAAAGTACGACGGATTCTTTGATTATTTGTACAAGAAAAACATTACAAAAGTAGAATTATTATTTTGTACTCTGATACTACATCTATATGTATTACAGAAATGTGTACAAGTAGCTTTTTGAAATAAATTATGATGTAAAAACGTAGGCGAGATCACTTTTTATTTTCAACAATAACTTTTTAATAAACAACTGTCACCTTCATTCAATCACACTAGGTGATCATTTTGATAACATGTTAAAAAAATAGATGGTTCTTTTTTCGTAAATAATACTATCTTAATTGATGTATCAACTATTTTTACGAAATCGAATTATTTTTTTTTCAAATTGTATTATATTATTTAATATAATTGAAAATCCGACTTTTTCGTCGAATCGCAAAACTTGCAAAAGGGAAGAGAATGTGAACAAAGAGAAGAGAAGCAAAGGATGGAGAAAGAGAGGAAAACAGAGAGCGAAAGCAAGAATGAGAGAGAGAGAAAGGACAGCGGTGAGAGGGGGGAGGGGAGGGGAGGGGAGAGAAAGGAAGGAAGGGAGGGTGATGCATGAACGAAAAGCGGAAGCGACGCAACGGAGCAGCTCAATGAAAGAGCTCTACCCCTGCAGCGGATGCGAATGGGCAACCGACCCATTGAAGATATTCGCAATGCGTATGCGCAGGGTTGATGTTTCTCTTTATCGAGCAGAGTGTTTCCCTTCCTCTCTCTCTCTCCCTCCCTCCCTCTCTCTCAGCCCCTCTCCCCTCTCCCCTCCCTCACCCTCGCGCCCCCTCTCTCCATCTCTCTCTCTCTCTCTCTCTCTCTCTCTCTCTCTCTCTTCTTCATCCTCCCCTTCGTTCCCTGTTTCCTTCCTTCCTTGCTCTACCGTCAGACATCTCTCTCTCTCTCTCTCTCCTCATCTCTTTCATTATTTTTTTTTTCTTCCTCAGCATATTAAACAACAAAGCATGATGATTTTCATCCCGCACTACTTCTTCCAACTCTTATTTCCGCCCGAATGTTTTCGTCCCAAATTGTTCATTGTTCGCAAAACGCCAAATTTTTGCCAGCGATACTTACTGATGTTTAACACTGGTGGGTTTTTCGCAGGGTGAATGGAGCAAGATGGTCGCTGTGCGTTCTGCTTTGCAACGTGCGGATGATATTTCTGGTTAGGAAGATGTTGAGGGAGTTATTGGAAGTTGCACGGTATTTTAGAAGATATTACACGTTTGTGTTTCTTGTCTTTTGAGAGCTTTATTTTGTAAAATTGAAGATCTAATTAATTTTTGTAATAAATGAAGAAACTGCTGATAGGACAATAGCCAAAAAAATTAATAAAAAATGAGCCAAGATTAATTCATTTTTTCAAACGTGATGTAAATTCGTAAAGATAAGCATCTGAACTTTGATATATGAAATTTATAACTTTATTTCTTTTCAAATAAATAGAACTTAAATATAAGCTATTTCGTTATCACTACGAAGCTTTCAATTTTTTGTTGTAAAATGTTAGTTGTATATTTAGCTTTCAGAGACTCGACATAAACCAACTTAATTGCACTTTTGATTAATTAAAACTGTCTTCACCAACTTTCTAAATTCTTTCTTCTCCTAACTAAATGTATCTTGATTAACTTTCATATTTTGTTATTCTTAAATTTATTTATAAATTTTTTGTGTAATTAGTGTACTTGTTAAACAAGGTTTTTCAATCTCTTTAAGAATCAATTTTTTTGTCCTTTATTAAGTAATTTAAGATTTATCAATTTTTACATTTTCTTTCTCTTTTAAAGATTAATATTTTTTGGAAGATTGGTATTTCTGTACTGCTAATATTTGTAATTGATAGTAAATAATATAAAATGAAACCTGAATAGAATTTTGTTCTTTAAATATTATAACAAATATTTCGTTTTAAACATTTTTTACATTCTGCACTGTACAGTTTATTAATCATATTTCATTGGTATTGTCAAGAAATGAGTCTCAAGTTAGCAAATAAATTAAAATTTGCTAACCGATAAGTTAAAAATTTATAATAAATTTATAATATATATATGTATATGCTGCTATACTATATTGCTATATACTATATTGTTATATAGAAGAATTATAAGCTCAATTATTAAGTTATGTACTGGATTTTCTAAAATGGTATTCATTGTTATAAAAAATTGATTATATTTCAAGTCATAAAAACTTACTATGAAATTTAACCCTTTATTGTTGTTGTTGTTTTAATCCTTTATTATTTTATTATTATTATTGTTTCGGTTTTTTGTAATTGATTATTTTAATTTATAGAAAACAACTTCTTTCCTTTCCCATATGTAAAATTATGTAGATTTTACAACAAAACAAAAAATTAAAAAAAACGAGAAGATATCTTTATTTTTAAGAAAAATACAGCAATTTTTATAAATATCTCTAAAATATCTCCAATAAAATTTTTCAAGTTCGATATTCGAAATCTCTGGGCGATATTCGAAAAATTTGCAATGTATTAAGAAACTTAAAAACCGATAATTTTTAAAGTTGGAATAAATTCGAAGTTTTAAAATGGATTAAAAACCTGTAATAAGTTACTAACTCGCTATAACATTTTTTTTAAATTGTCCATAAAATTTACAGTCATTAACGTTACTTCTGTATAATAAATAAATTTATAACAATAAAATTTCTTTGATTTCTGAGATGTTACAAAAAATAAAATTGACCGGTCGATCTGTCGATTTCGGAGAATTTCATAGAAAACTTAAAATCGCAATGTATGAACCAGAGTTGGGCGTTAATGAATTAATATTTTTAGTTTGACTGACTGGTTAATTTTTACGATTAATGAAATTATCTATATCTATCTATATATATATATATAGATTGTATACGATAGATAGCTACACATTTTTCTTTACCATTTGATTTTCATGTATAGAGTACTTTAAATATTTATTCAATAGAAGTAACTTCACATGGAGAGCTAGTGCAAAGAATTAAAAACGTAATTTTATTGAAACTCAAGAAAATTTTCAAAAACTTTAGTGTTATTAATTCTGTTAAATTAAGTCTATTAATTATCGATATCAAGCTTGATAAAAGTTAAAAATTATTTTTTTACCATACTATCATAATTAATGATACGAAATTGTTAACACATGAAAAAAGACATACAGACTCAACGACGCTGCCTATATACCGTAATGGAAAATGCGTCGCTACATATTTCATGTATTAATATTTGTTCATAATTCTGTAACAAAGTGTTTGATGAATTTTATATAACATTTCTTTCTTTTTTTATAGAAGCCCTCGCAATTCAAGTTCAGAGCAGTCTGTATTATATCTCTAATTTATTATTATTTTTTATACTTCTCTATTTATACAGTAGTGTTCACATTTATTTACATTTACATTTATATTTATTTATAATTACTTACATTTATTCATCTAACGATGATCGTATCATTTTTGTTGCCTTGCGAAGAATCATGTAAAACGAATTGGATTAGAATGGAAGCTACAAGATGCCTGCATGGAAAGATTATCGTCCAGATCAATGAAGCGTATCCGATTCTGAACGAAAAGTTCACATGACATGGTCCGTTTATGGGATAATCGTTATATGTGCTTTCGCTAATTAGTCACTAATTACGAATGTTCCCGGAGTAGTTGGCGTGTTGATGGTATTACATCGTATCGTAGGAATAGCTTAATGAACGAAGCCTTCTGCTGGACGTGGGTGTACTTCCGTTTTCCGTTTCAGTTTGAGGATATAACATGGTATCCGAGGGGCAAAACGTATAATTGCTTGGAGTAAAATTACTAATGGTGAGTCATCCTACCTTCTCGAGTGGAGAAAAGTCGATAGATGCACGTTTTATTGTTGAGAAAGTTGCAAATATGAAAACGAGATTTTAGACGATTTTTTAAATTTTGAATCAAATCTGATTTCTGTTTCTATGGTTCCTGTTTTCTAATGCTAAAAATAGTATTGATTTAATCAATTCTTAATATCTTGATGGTACTTGAATGTAGATAGCGCTTTATATGTGTATGGACTTATGTTAGTATCATTATCATGTGACAACAGTTCCTCGTGACACTTAAGTGGCTCAAAAAGACACGTAAATTGAACTGAACTTATTATAAATAACTGCATAACCGAATTGTATAATGTTACGTCTCATTTTTCCTATCTTGAGCAAAGCCTCTCTTATGCGAATTTCTATTTTTCAAATATCTTAACTCTTTGCGGTCCAATGTCCAGTATGATTGAATAATGATTTTATTTTAATAGATTCAACGTTCAATGATTTTATCTTAGTAGATTCATTATGAAAATATAGATTGTTGCATATAGAACAGGCTGATTTCATAATCGCGTAAAATTATTTAGAATTTAGTGATTAAAAATAATATTTATTAGTGGTTCTTTTAAAGTTTAAGGCTAATGAAATATGACATAATTGGTGTTTTGTCGGTTATTTTATTACAAAAGAAAAAAGTAAATTTATGCATCAAAGTGATTTATGGATCAATATTGAATTTAAATACTTTTTCTTTAGAAAATTTCGAACATTGTTCTGATGCAGTGAAAACTGATTTTAATAACAATGCTGCAAGTATAATATTACGGCACGTTTCCGCGCGCTTGTATTTGAAGAGGATAGCGACCATGTGTTGAAGTATTATTAGAAAAAGTTACGATTCCGATAGATGATCGGAGATCGCAATGAGTGGACTGTATAATTTATAAGTGATAGATTCATGTAGATGTCGCACGGAATTATATTAGGTTGTCCCATAAGTTTCTTCCGCGCCACGCTATGAGTGACCCCAAGTGGCTGTTTTTATATAAAAATGCAGGCTTATCTCTTAGCCGTTTATGGCATCGGTTTC
>KQ435888.1:258132-273199 GCA_001276565.1 Melipona quadrifasciata
AGTATTACTATAGTAGCAGTATTATACTATAGTTTCTTCTATAATATTATAATACTATAACTACAATAATATTTAATTCATTCAAAATATTTTCTAAATATTTATTGTTGCAGTGTTGAAAAATTAAGCTTTAGTGTTCAAGAAAAGCAGATTTATGAATAACCGTTGCTGCTAAAGGTACGGAAATTTGTATTTCATTTCTTTCCAAATAATCTGACAAATCACTTTCTGAAAGAATTATTTTTGCTTTATAGTATAATATTAATGTTTTTGAAGATGCAAGTATACTCCTGCTCAAAAGTCTTAGAACACATTTTATTTTTAATATTCAGTACTTATCATAAATAATAAATTTTTTCAGAGTATTTACTTTAACATAATAATATTTTATAGACTCTTTGTTGTTATTTAATTTTTCCAGTATTGAAATAAATATAATATTTATCTTAAAATTTTTGAGCTAGAGTATACATACATAAATTATCTACGTAAATATTTTAAGTAAAAAACATATTCAAAATATCAACTATAATAATGTAATATTGGTATACACAATAGTATTCAATAGTATTATTTGTTAAATATAAGTGTAACGATAAAGTAATATTAATACTTGTTAAGTGTTCATTAATTATTAAGAACCTTTTCAAATTAAATGTTCATTTTTATATTTTATTCTAAATAAAACTTTCATCTACAAGAATTTTTCTTTATCTATACTTGTTGAACATACAAGTATTTCTCAAAACTATTTCACGATTCATGTTTTAAATAGAATTCATTTAAAAGTTGCAGAACATTTCACAATTAGATGTAAAATAAATAGCGTGTTATTAAATCATGAAACAGGAAAAATTTCTTTAACAACGAAAATAGTATCTATTTTGAATAGAGTAAAGTAACTTTGAATAGGATAAAACATTTGACAATCTTATAACTTTAGGCTATTCGAAAATTGCTGCTGTGTGAAAAATGTTTTAAACGAAATTGTTATTGACTAGTGTATGAGAAAATATTTCAAATGGAAATTGAATGATATTGAAAGGGACACGATTTGGTGTTACTAGGTGTAACTTTTGTGTAGGTGGACACGTGGAGAACATATGTATAATATAAAGGTCAACTGTTTTTTTAAACGAGATTGTATTTTTTAATGCATTGATTGACACAACTCATGGTATTTAATAGGAATAAAATTAATTTAATGTCAAGTAAATTAGTTTCATTAGTCAAAAATACATTATGAGTTATTAAAGTGACAAGCATGTTTTAATACAAACAATAATACTTTTCCCTGTTAAAAATGTGAAATTATTACAAAATTCATTTCTTCCCTTTATTTAATATGTCAAAAATTATCCGACGACAAAAAATTTAATAAAAATTTCGTAGGTAACTTGATACCGGACATAAAGAGTTAAAATCTACTCACCTCTTATTTTCAAACGAGAGATCGAACTAAAACTGCTTATTTCAAATCAGAGAAAAGAACTAAAAGAATAATTGAAAAATATTAGCGTACGAAATGTCTTATTTAAGCATACTTTTAAAATACTTTTTTAAACAGCCAATATCTTGTAAGTGTTTTCAAAGTCATCGATGTTTTTTTTCAAATAATTACATATTTTTTTCTATTGCATGCTAACTCATGAAAAGATGTGTACTATGATATGATTTTCAAATAATCTTTTAAATAATTTAAAATGAAGATTAAATTTAAAATTCATAACTAAGAAGAACAGGTTTTACGAGAAATGTGAACACTTACAGTAGAAAAACAATATTTTGAACACCTAACACTAAATATTAACACTAAATTTAACATTAAATAAAAGTAAGTGATAAATATTATAGAAATTTCATTTTTCTTTTTAATCAAATCACATAAATATTCCTTGTGCTATGAAAAAGATTTTTTTGAAATTTACAGATGCTTACGTCTCTCGCAAAACATGCGTTCTTCTCAGCTATGAATTTTAAGTTTCGGAGTTCAAATCATTTGAAAGTTATATCATAGTACACATCTGAATGTATTTTTCATGAGCTATGCGATGCAACAGAAAAAAATTCATAGTTATTTAAAAAAAAAAAGAAAAAGAAAAAACATTACCGACTTTGGAAACTTCGAAAAAAACAATGCAAAATATTGACCATTTAATACCACTCAAATGGAATCATATGTAGAATATTTTTTGCGTCCTCATAGTTAAAAAAGATATTTGAGGTCATAAAGAGACACGAAACTATATGTATACATAAAATATATACGTTCTTATATTTACTATGCAATATATACTTATATTGTAATATATAGTAATGTAAAAGTAAATATAATATATTGTAATATATACTTATATTACTATACTATACTTTCATATTTACTTTTATTTTAAATGTTTAGACGTGATTAGTTCCGTAAGTGCGAAAAGATATTTTAGACGAAAGTTATAGATGATAATTATATATTGACGTTAAAATAACCTTTAAGATTCCTGTGGCGGTCGCATTTAAATTTTTAGATGGAGCGATATGTTTTTTTTTTTTATTGCATACTTTTCTAGTTAATATTGACAATAAAAGTTATTCAAAACTTAAAACTATAACATATGTATTTTTTATAAGCTTTTGCAGAATCATTAATTTCAAAATTTACATGCTCTCAATCCAAATTAAAGAGCCAATTTTAAATTGTTCTCAAATTTCACGAATATAATTATAAAAGTCGTATTTCATGTTTGTCAATAAAATTTTAAAATGTTCCATATAATGCATAGAATATAAATATACATATAAAAGTTCTCTGTCATAAATATTCATACACGCATTTGCATGAGCCAGTGTAATATTTTTCATGCCAGAAGGAAGACTGAATTTTTGAATTTACATTCCGTGGTATTTCCGCGGTATTCTTGATATCGGTCAGTTGTTCTGCGGTAGTAATGATTAAAGTAAGTGACAACAGTGAATTGTAGAAAGGTGTTGAATCCTTACGATGATACTCTTATTATGGGTATTCTGAGATATTTTAGACGAAATATCGGTTTTTCGCCAGATTTTTTCGACTCTTCACACCGGATGTACTGTATTTAATTTTATCGTTGATAACATTAAACAGGAATAACACCACGATTATCGTAAATCGGCAGAAAGTATGTATGTACAGTCCCGGATAAAATGATAGCGCACATGTGCTATATTTAATTTTTCAGAAATGGCTTAAGTTTTCTCTTTACAACTATCTCCGAAAATTTGACGTATAATTTTTTTTCGCTATTTTATTAAACTTTGAATACTAGGCTTAATCGACGAAAACTGAAGAAAAAACATTTTCGTTATGTTTCGTTATGTCATTATGTCCGTTTTCGTCTGATATTCGAAGTTTAATAAATTGGTGAAAGAATTGTACAAGTTTTCTGGGATCATTGTAAAGAGAAGGCTTCAATCTTCAAATTCATTGTAGATTCGATGAAAACGTACTTTTTCATCAATACATTTCACTTTTCCATCAGCATGGAAATACAAGATTATTAAAAAATAAATAACTACAGAGTGATGATTTTTTTATTTTAATGTCAGTTGATGTAATTATTTAAGCAATAACTTTTGTCTGGTAAATTTTGAATTCTTGTAGATGTGATTTTTAAACGAGAGTCATGTCTTCAATATTATATTAAAATTTATCTGATACTCTCAGTAAGTTTTTTGCTTATAACCTAACCTAAAACTTAAAATTGAGTTAGTTTCTTGAATAATAGACCGATCAAATTATACTTTCTTAAAAATTACTTTTTTATGTTTTGTCCGCAACACATAAAATATTTTTTTCAGGAAAACTTGTAGCACGATAATTAAAAAAATTATTTTCTAGTTGAAATTCTAAAATATTAGGAACCTAATAAATAGTATGAATTTCTAGCGATTGGTTTATTTTGCCAAATTAGATTTACTTAGTTTACTGCAAAATGCTTAAAGTTATTTTTACTTTTTATAATATGTAACTATATTTTTGAATAAAAATTCTTGTGAAATAATGAAGAATAAACGTAGCCTAATTTAGGATACCGATAATTTAAGCCGGACATCGTCCAAATTAAGAAATCGGTTTTCTAAATTGGACTGTTGACACTATTTTAAAAATATCTTTTTTGCACAATGTCACATAGTATTTTAGTTTATTTTATTTATATATCAATTCTACTTTGGTTGGTTGTATACGATTCACAGTTACACAATTATTTTTTACATGTTTTATTTATAACTATATTATATTTTTATACGTTCTATTCTCAGTTGCACTTGATTCTTTTATATGTTTTTTCATGGTGAAACGACTGAAGAATTATTTGGTAGAAGGACTCTGTCAAAATCATATCGAGATATTCAAATTCATTTATAGAATCCAATATATGTAGAAACTAATGAAATTGATACAGCATAAACCTCGGCTTTGATACAACGTAAAGTGACATTGAAAAGACGATTATTTTATGTGTAGTAAAAAAATTTAAGCAGAGTTTTGCCAAATGATTTTTTCCAACATTGGATTTCCCTATTACATCACGCAATTAATTATACAATATATATATATAATTACAATACATCATTGTGTCTACACATTAAAATAAATATAAAGCAATGAAAACTTTCTATAACCTCTATTCAATAAAAGTTAATATTAACAAAAAACAAATATTTATAAAATCAATGTTTGTATATTGAAATTTAAATTGATTTTTAGTAATTTTAAGGCATTATATTTTTAATTGTTATTCTCAGCTCATAGGCAATTGTTAATCGTCATTTGCTCACAGGTCCTAAAATGAATTACAATTAGCTTCAGGCGCCGCAAAAGTTAGATTCGCTATAGAGCATGAATAGTGTAAATTATAAAAATGCAGTAATCGAAAAGAAAGCTTCTTTTTTCTGTTTGTCGATTTTATGATGATTTGCAATACAACATACAATAAATGAATTGCAATACAACTATAAATTTAGAGGCATATATATAATAAGATCAGTAGATTATAAAAATGCCTTAAGATATACCCTTTTTTGGAAGAGCTGCTCAATTAGAAATTAAACTCCATTATAGCAAAATACAGTATAGTAAGCTAAAAAAGAAGGCAAAGGGAAGACATCTCATGGAAAGCGTGAATCTACAGTATAAATTAAGCTTGTCGAATTTCTTCCTTTTCCTTTTCCTCCAGGTTCTAACCAATTTTTCCACGAAATACAGACTAGACATTATTATACATAAATGGTTTAGGTTAGGTTTTGATTTTTCAATATTGTCAATTTATGGAAAATACTTTTCTACCTTTATACCTTTCTTCGTATATATGTTAGTCGCGATGCATTTTTATAACCCATAATTCAGCTTTCCAATTTACGATTGGATTCGAATCTCAATAATTAATTATTATTATATATTCTTGTATTATTTTGTCATATTTTATTTGAAATCGATATGAGAGTATTTTTAATTTTTGTTACAAAAAGCGGCTAATGGGGTTCGTGCAGCGTTTAGAAGAGAAAGAAACAATAGAGGTAGATGGAAGCGCCAGTTCGACAGGCCTAGCATAGACCATCTGAAAAGAAGATTAATTCAAATTAACAAGAAAGAATAGCAAACATTTCCCTAGAGAATGGAAGTGATAATAATACCGATACTCTGTGCATAGACTCTGTGCATTCTTTCCCGCCGTAGCAGGCCATACAAGCTACGGTCCCCCAATCTTCCTTTAAGCAACTAAAGCTGAAGTGGAGAGATCGATGCAATGGAAGGGATAGCTTTATCGATCAAGAAAGTAGGAACACGGACTCTATTTTGTCATCCTCTTTGAGAGAGATCGTTTTCGATACATGAAGTATATAGAGGGAATATTAAATGAAATATTATATGAAATATAAAGAATCATGAAGTATATAGAGGGAATATTAAATGAAACGTAAGCAAAGTTCCGCAAAACATAGGCACGATAGATAATATGTATATACTACAGCATGGTAAATAGGGAATTAAGTAAAAAGATTTTTGTCTTCACGAACTTGAAGCAACTTTAGACAAAGCTATCGAAGTGCATAGGAAGGAGAAAATAAAACACTAATAAGAAATATATGAGAAAATAATAAAACATATCAAAAGAATTATGGACAGATAAAAAGTTAAGATAAGATATGTTGTTTTCGATATTTCTGTCGGATTTGGAGGAGATGAAAAATTACGGGTTGGGAGAGATGGAAGTACAATAGAATGAAATTCTAGACTCTTGGATATACGGACGATATGGTGATGGCAGAAGAAAGCATGACTAATTAAATAGATTGAAGTTGTACCTAGCAAAGAAAGGACCGAGACTGAATGACAAGAAACAAAAAAATTATTCAGCAAGAAAAAGAGGACAGAATAAAAATGGAATGGTAAAAAAATTGAAGTGGTTAAGGAATATAAATATCTTGGGATAGTGTTACAAAAGAATGGTACCATAGCAGGGCACATGAAGGGAAGAGCAAAGATCGTAGATATGGTGGGGCAAGCTTGATTGAAAACTAATATAACAATTATTCTCTATTTGAGAATAATTTCAAGAAAAAAATGTTCTTGTTTGATTGCTTAATGATGAAGGTAATGATGTATGCAGTAAAAATCTTTGGATGGAAAGAAAAAGAAGAGTTAAAGAAAGTGTATCTGAAATACATATTTCATATATTTAATTACTAAATAAAAAGTTTCAATTTCTTTGAGATGTACAAATATGATTTTCAACTTGAATTTTGGAATTTCTTTCTTAAATCAAAACCTCTGCAATGGAAGATGCAGTAAAAAGAAAGACAAACAGAGAGAGAGAGAGAGAGAGAGAGAGAGAGAGAGAGAGAGAGAGAGAGTGTAGAAACGATTTTTTAGGGAAAAAATAAAATAGGAGAAAAGAGAAAGATATACTTAAGATATTAAAAGAGAAAGATAGTGAGAATCAGATTGAATGGTATCAACCATTCACACACACAGGATGAGGAAAGCAAGATCTCAAAAAATATTTTAATGAAAAACCAAAGAAATTTTACAGCAATGGCATATGTCTTTGTTAAAAAATGCGAAGAGGTTTTAGAACGGAAAAATGATTTCATAACACTTACAGGTGTTACACTTTTCAAATTTTGCCACAAGGAAAAATATAATAAAAAGCTGAACGAATTCATGAGGTGACTTAATACAATAAATTTTATGCATAAATAAATAATGCATCGGCATACTGCGTTATTTAAGAGGCTAGGAGGCAGCCAGAGGAATTGGGCATTAATCGATTAAAATTTTTAGTCTATTTGACTGATTACTGTTTACGATTAATAAAATTAATCATCAAAAAATTAGTGATTGTTTTTATCAATAAATAAAATTAGTCGTCGATTAAAGGCAATTAATCATCGAAAAATCTGCAATTTAATCGATTAATAGTATTAACCATCAGTCGTTGATTAAAGAAAATTAATCGTTGAAAAATCGGCTTGTTTGAACGAAATATATATAAGATCCACCGAAAAAAAGGAGAGTTATTGATATAATAGTATTTTTTAGAAAAAAAAAATTTACTTTGAGGTATATAACGTCATAACTTCATATCTTCTTATACACCAAAATAAATGTAAAACTTAGAAAATTTTAATTCGCAATGTTCGCAAAATTTATTAAAATTGACGCTCTCCTTTTTTTCCATGGACTATTCATGTGGTTCTAATTATGGGATCTTATGTTTCCATGGTGCATTTTAGTGGTATCAAGAAAATGGTAGCAACTCATTAGAATTCCTAAATATTAACTTAAAATCTGGACTGTATTATTAATGTTATAGACAGACTGAGATTGTACATGTATAAATTTAGATGCAATTGAAAATTATTTATTAAATTATTTATTAAATATGATAATGAATACTTTATATGAATACTTTATATATCCTTGCATATTATAGATAATAGAATTATATATTACATATAGGAGAACTTCGATTATCGGAATTAATTGAAAGATAAATCTATTTGAATAATGGAACAACAGTTTTCTCTATATTAAATTTTATGCTAAATTAATTTCTATTAAATTTCTATTCAATAATTAATTACTATTAAATTTTAGACTAAATAATACAAATAATAAAATGATACAGAAAATATTAAACACATCTCATATATTTTATTCACTGAGTCACATTTTACTGTAAGTAATTGCTTGGAATTGCATTCCTTTTGTGTTTCCAACTGTCTTAGTTCCTTTTTGAGAATTGCCAATGCTTTAAAATCAAAGATTTCATTGTCGTGTAATTCTCAGTGTTAATTGTCGGTTTTCCTACGCTAAGAAAATTCATCATTTTTCAATCTCTTAATAATTTCATATTTTCTTTTAACTGGTAACAGTTTTCCTAATAAAAAGTTTGTTTTGAAGATATTATTACAATATTGCCGATCATTTCGTAAATACCACACTGAAATGTTATTTCGGTAGTTACGTTCAATAATTTTAATGGAAGGGGATAAAGTACAAAACACATATACTGTTTGAATAATAATTTGAATATCTACTGTTTGAAACATTCCAGTAATAGAATTCAGCTAACGAGTATTTCGATAATTAAATTTCTATATTAATACATTAATATAGAAATATAATATTGAATTCCGCGTAAATACTTTATAATTTTATTATAAAGTTTATTGTATTGCTATTCGTCAACATAAGAGTCACACAGGATCACTTACAGGATTATTATAGAAGATACATATGTATGTATGGAAGAACTGTTATACAGAAACTATTGCTATACAAAAACCCTGTATAAGGTGGTCCATTAAAGTGAAGCCACCTAAATGTTCTTTTCGAATTGTGATGATATAAAAAATATTTTTTGCCTAATATGAATGGTATCCAAAAGGCTAATAACTGGTATATTTTTTTTTAGAATATTTTTTTCAAAGTCATTGATATTTTTTTCATATAATTATATATGTATTTTTTTTATTGTATCATGTAGCTGGTGAAAAAATATGTTCAGATATGTAAAGAACATGATCTTGAAAATTTAAATTTTACGTATAAATTTACCTCTATCGGAGGATCTCGCAGATCTCGGCCAAAACGCGACAATCGAGAGTTTTATAATAAATGTAAATAATGTTTACTATTTATTACATCATCAATGATAATCTCTTCTAATAGCTTGAAATCTTGATCTGATCAGTGTGTTGAAATTTGTCAATAATTCATAATAGAATACTCAACGCAATACTCAATCTGTTCATCAAAGATCTCGATGTAAAGATAAATGATGAAATGGTGAAATTTTAATTTTAACTCCGTTCTAATTATTAGTATATGTTTACTATTATATAAGTTCTTTATAATAACTATTCTCTTAAAGTTTACATATGTGGCCGTTCTCTCCATCTCTAACCACCTTCTTTTCTCTGCTACCGTTCGTCCCATACATGCATTCACAACACGAACAGCCAGCCCAAACAAATGAGGGATAGTGACACCCATCCGTATCTTAGCAACACACAAATGTACCATATAATCAACATCACTCTTACACTCTTATTCACAGTGGATTTTCGTTAACTTTAATTACAATAATTTCTTAATTTGTTTCGTTATTAATAGTTTTGCGAATAGTTCGTCAGTTTGATGAAAATTTTTGACCAGCTTTGCGTGTATATTTCGTGATGAACAATTCTAATTAAGAAATGCATCTTTGTACACTCGGACTGCTTCTCTCAAACACTACTTACTTTTATCATAAGTGAATATCATATCGATCTTTCCTTAAGTTAAATATTCCATTATGAATTACTGACAAATTTCGATGTACTGATTAGGATTTCAAGCTACTAGAAGAGATTATCATTGACGAAAACATCTTTATTAAACATAAATAGTAAACATCTTTATTTACAAGGCTTTCGATTGTCGCGTCTTGACGGTCTGTGGTCCCGATAGAGATGAAACTTAAATTTTAAAAGGTCATGTTATAATACATGATATAGCTAGATGATATAATATATAGTTATATGAAAAAAAACATCAATAACTTTGAAAAGTTTTTGAAAAAGATATTCTTAACTTTCTGGATACTATTCATTAGGCAGAAAATATTTTTTTTAGATTATCACAAGTCGAAAAGATATTTCGGTGGCCTCACTTAAATAAAGCTCACTTAAATAAGCGAGTAACGAAAAAATTGTATTCTTTCGTTTAGATTTTTTTTTTTTTTAAATAGAATATAATGGGTTCGGAAATATTATTTGTACATACTATAGGATTTTGTATTTTTTTAATTTGCCATAAATGTAAAAATAATTACAACTTTTTTCAGCTATTTCATCAGTTTTCTGACTGACTAAAGAAAGATTTTAACGGTCGATTTTCTATTCAAAGACGCACGAGGGATGACGACAGAAGACACGAATTCTATGAAAGGTTCGCAGAATGAAACTGTCGAGGGATCTGTTTTCTTCAAATCATCGTTTAAACGTTCATCCGGTTTCCCTCTTAGAACCACTACGTCGTGTCGTTGCTTCCGCTTCGAAGCCGATATCTCGTATTGTCTCCTTATACCAGTTTTGAAACGACCTGAGGAGAGGAAACAGCCTTCACGCTTCCCGTCTCCTAGCGGAAATGAATTTTATGTTTCCTTCCACCTGAACAAAATTTTCAAAATAAAGACGTTTACGACACGATAATTACTTGCCGATCATAAGATAGACTTAAGCGAGATTTAATATTTTGATGATCAGTGAATAAAAATCTCGAAGTTTTAAATTTCGAAAATATTCAAACATTCGGATTTTCAAATTTTTAAAGTTTTTCAAGTATTTGAATTTTTTAATTTTTTTAATTCTACGCATTTTTAAATCAACAGATCAGATTTTTGGCTCGAAGGTGCTTTCATTTTCCGAAATTTCTCGCTTTCAAACTTTTTATTTCTTTTACATTTCCACATTTCCAAATTTTCAAACTTTTTAATTTCTAAATTCCCACACTCTGTGATTTTTTAATCAGCGATATCAAACTATAAAATATTTCGATAAATCGTCGCTATCAACAAGAAAGATGTAATATCGCGTCGATTTGAAACAAAATTCTTCAAATGATTGGTCTAATTATAACATCGATCTTCCACAATCAAATTTTAGCAGCGACTATAAATTTCCGAGCGACAAACGAAACGCATTTTTTTTCTCGTCTTTGTGTTTGCGTCATTCATTTCTCAAGCGAAACGAGACGGTCATGGTACAAGTCACGAATAAGCGCGGTGTTTGATAAGATCTTGGTGAAAATGCAATTAACGCGCACGAGAAGTACCGTTTCGATCGGCGTGACAAGAGATTTACCTTTCGTGAGAACCGTAAAAAAGCGCATTACTTTGTTTTTTTCTTTTTTTTTTTTTTTTTTTTTTTTGAAGTCTACGTGTGAGACAGGAATTACACGTCGGTGAATTATGTTAAAAGAGAAAGACGGGGCACGTGTTCATAACGACCTTCTGTTCCTTCTTGTGCATAAATCACATTGACGTAAATTCACGTATATATATTATTGGTTAAAATTTTGAAAATACAGTAAAACTCCGTTTACACGAATTCTATTTATTTTAGTTCATAACCAATTAACGCGTTGACCGCCATGTGTGTCATATATAAGATGTTCCGAATTTAAATATCAAAACTTCGGAAATGTGTAGAAGACTGATAAATTAAAAAAATATATCCTTTAGAGATTTGCCCGTTCTTTTTGCCCCATTTTGGAAAAAATCGCAAAGAAAGAAGCAAAAAGATTTTTGTTTCTCCATTTATTTATTTGTCCTTTATATCCATCTGTTGTCATTTATATTATCTATTCAATGAAGATACTGTTTAAAAGTTTACTCACTTGCAACAATGCAAGCATTATCTCGAACATTGACCATTCTGACTCTGACTAGACATTGTTCTGGTGATATTTGATGCACTGCAGCTACAATTTGATCTCTTGATTAGAGTCGAATAAACTTACTAAATAAGTGAGAAAAGTAAAACTTTTTTGTTTCCTTCTTTGCGATTTTTTCCAAAATGGAGCAAAACCAGCGAATCTCTGAAGAACTTTTTTTCTTAATTATCCCTATATGCTCCCGAGTTTTAACATTTAAATTTGTTTTAACATTTAAATTTGTAACACTCTGTATATTGTCCTCAAGGAATGACTATAGCTTGAAATATATCATACTGTGACATGTAATATTTCGCATTGTTGAAAATTTTTTAACCCATAAAATTTATCTTATTTCAATTTATAAATTTTTAATTTTAATTCCTCAATTTTTTAATTTTTTAATTCTACAATGTCTTATCTGTCGCGTGATAGTTAACGTATTTAATGAATTCTCACTGATGGTCTATTTATTTGTATCTTATTTTCTTATTACGTGAACGAAAAATTAGTAGTAAAATAAAGAATCAGTGGACTCCTAGTATATGAATTCCTATTATACAAATAAGTTATTTGTACCTCGATATTCATATTTAATATCTAATATTCATATCTGAATTGATAAGGAGACGAAATGTTTGGTTATTTGAAAATGTTTGAACGATTATTTTTCTCACATTGAATTGTATGTATTCAAATGGAAATCAAAAAAATTGTCAGTTTATTTTAAAATTTAAGAATTTTACGACTTTTCTTTCAGTTGAATTTCTTAATTTTTTTTTTTTTTAGCATTGATAAGTATTTTTTTATATTTCAAAACATTTTCTCCAAATGTTCCAACGCAAGAGGATACATCACCATCTTTGTCATCTGCTCATCCATTGTCATCGTTATCTGTTCCAGTTTTTCGAAAAATTGTATCTATGATATCTTAGACGCTCGTTAATATTCGTCAGTTGATTTATCAAAGAATTAAAAATAATAATTTCTTAAATGTTCCATATTGTTTATTCGGAAGAGTTTCCATGCTGCAATACCCACGGTCTGGGTGCAGGCGCGTCGGGGAAAGTTTATGAGTTTTTAAGTGCTCTAAGCAGGCCTGTGTCGCCAGAAAACCCTGGCCATCTGGCTGAGCTTTGTTCTAAGCAGATAAGGCCCTCGACCGTGGATTGAAGCATGGAACCAACTTTCCCGAACACGTGCGAAAGACGGGCCCGCGAGATCACCCAAGACGGCAACGGACATCCGCCCTTCGTGCCCCACCCTGAATCCGCGATTTCCCGAAGCCGAAGGAAAGGGAACCGAGAGAGCATCCGTGCTTTCCTTCGGCTTGCAAGTTAGAATTAGTTTGACTTCCGAGCAATAAGGTTCACTCTCTCGCAACACAAAAGTGCCACGAGGGAAAAACCCCCTGATATTTCAGCGCGCGAATACACATACGGTCCACTTATCAAATACGATCTCGCCACGCTACACACGCGCGCGAACATTGTACTTCCTTTTCTTTTTTAAGTAAAATTTTGTATCTTATATTTTAGTAAGTTCTTCTTGCAATTATAAAAAGAGATATATAAAACGGTTTGATACAAAAAATGGCATTTATTATAAATATTTTGTTTGGAAAGCAGAGCAATTCTATTGTATATTACAATAACTATAAAGTAAAACTTTTCATATCCAAATCTTTATTATTCGAATATTCTGCTATTCGAACATTTTGTTATCCGAATAAAATATTTACTACGTAATAATAAATATTTTTTTCGTGTTAAACAATATTATATGTATTGTTACATGTTTTGAATTTATTAAAAAAAGAAAACAATATGGAATATTTAAATATTTAAAGTCTCATGTTTATTATATTTAATTCCGATGAATTAATGTTTTGTTTATAAGTGGAGAAAATGTCGCATATCATAGACAATTTTTCTACAGACTGAAACAGGATAATGATAAGGATGTTTTGTTACGTTGAAATATCATGTTAATTACAGTCATTGCATCTATTAATTATAATCATATTAATATTTACGTGAAATCCAACGAAAAAGAAGAAACAAGAGTTCACGAATAAATACGAAATAATTGAGATACTTATTCAAATATTTGAAATTCTTTTCTCGTTTAGCAATATAACCTTTCCCGAATATCTAAAAGTTCCGAACATTTTGTTATTCGAACAAAATATTTACTAGTAGCCTTTTTTCCATTATTATTTTGTACTCTATTCAAACAAAATATTTATTAGTAATAGGTGCTCTTCTTTCTAGTACTATGTATAGGCATATATATATATATTATTTCATGTTTTGCGTGTGTTATAATTATGAAAAATTAAAAAATATAAGATTCAAGATTTAAAAAAAAGAAGACATTAAAAAAGAAATGAACATTTAAGAATTGAATACAGAACATTTAAGAATTTATATTTATTACGTTTAATTTCGTTTTGTTTATGAATCACGAAGATGTCGTATGTCGTAGACATAATTTTTCCACAAACTGAAAGCAAATAAAGATGAAGAGGATATGTCTTCTTTATTATGTAGTTGAAATATTCAAGGCATTAAAAAATGGTTTGGAGCGTAAAAAGGGAGGTGTAAGTTAGGGAAGTTACGCTAAAAAATTTAGAAAATTCAATAATAAAAAAAAAAGAATAACAGTTTAACTGTCTACAACCTTTTTTTAATAACGTTAACATGCGCCATTTGCATATTGAATCATTTACATTGAAACTGTTTCTTTTTCAGGTTTTCTCCAAGTTTCTAGCATACCATACAATGATTTTTATAACATTTTTAATCGAACAAAGTTTAATCAAGAATATGGAAAAAATGAATAATTAGTTAAAAATTTCTAACCAATCACTGACGAAACATTTAGATCTATGCTTATGGATTTGTACTACACTACTGTTCATGATCTTCGAAGAAAAATATAACGTGACAGTTTCCTCTTAAAAAAAGTATTAGGGTGTCCCATAAGTTTCTTCCCTTTTTTTGATGCGAAATGAATACACGATATTTTTTGTTCAAGATGGATTTATTATGTTATATATGAACCATGCTGTTCTAAAACCTTCTTCCATCTCTCAGGAAGCCTCATTATGCC
>KQ435889.1:12461-25419 GCA_001276565.1 Melipona quadrifasciata
CGAAAATATAATATAATATTAATTTAAAATTAATAAGCTTTATGTTAAAATGTTGCAAATTTCACGTGTATAACTAAAGTGATCGTATTGTATGTATCACATTAGTGATATTTTGAATAAATATAGAAATATTTTGTAAACAGAATATCTGTTTAAGTGAGGTCATCAAAATATCATTTCGAAATGTAATTGTTCTGGCACAGAACAATCCACCTCGAGATGGACACTCAGGCTAGAATCCTACGTTAGAATACGCTACCCTGCCGATAAGTTCCAGATGCCATGGCATCCTATCTAAGGGGCCTCTGGTCCTACCCTGAGAGGCAGAGTCCGCATCTGGAACGTTTCTTTAAGGGTAAGGTTGGTAAACAAAGGACTTTTTGGCGCCAGCCAAATTCCGTCCGTTTGCTAGTACAAGAAAGACTGTCTGCCATAACCACTCAGTCAATCAGTTCGGGTCTAGACGCGAAGACACCTCTCCCAGACTCACATAACAATTGTATACACATCTAGTCAAATATACGTCTTAAAACCCTACAATCTGCATTCTTAATATCTCTCCGACGGCTGGAAAGGCCAAATAAGAGAACCTCAGCGAAGCGAGCCGCATTCCTCAAAGATTCACCGTCGCGCTGAGACACATATATTATAGATATTCTTTATCTAGCTTTCATTTCTTTCGATTGTTGTGAAATATTATAAATATAAATCTAGAAACAGATATCCGCAGTTAGTAATGACACAAAATAATTAGTTGTAAATACCTTTCAATGGTTTATTTCGCTTAACCGATTTGCAAGAACACATCCGGCTGATCCAGTTCCTACGATTACAAAATCGTATTCCTTTTTTGGAAAATTTATTTTGTGTAGATATAATTTTAATTTTACAGAGAAAATATGTTTGTAAATAATAACATTTGTAGTTATATTTACAATTATTTTAAAATGTATTAGCATACATTCTCATATATCACGTTAGAATTTTTGTATAAACCAGTAACAGTCTAATATTATGTTTTAGTCCGAATGTTACACAAGCTATCACACTGTTACAATGCAAAAATCCATTTACAAAATTTGGCGACAAAATGAATTGTTTAAAGCAAAGGGAAGTTTCCAGAGTATTTCATCAAAATTACAGTGTTTAGTAATAGCAGTTCGGTAGCAATACATACAGACATGTGTTATCACTAGACGTCGATTGAAATTATTTTTAGTTCCACTAATATTTTTCATTTTCATTGAAACAAATCTTCTCATATATCCTTTGGAACAATGAAAATATTATCTTTCAGTTTGATATACAATTTAAATGTATAGAGTGTTCCAGTTTGGCATTCTAACTCTGCATTTAAGTCCTGCATTTAAGTCCTGCATTTAAGTCCTGCAAAAATAAGACAAAAATGTCATTTAACAAAAATGTCTATAAATGTTTCATAAAAAAATTATTAAGAAAATTAGAACCACTTGAGCATTCTGAAATGTCAAACTTTCTCATTTAATGCAAATGCGAGTATTTAATCAAGACTATTTAATTTTATATCAAGTTTTCTTCACACGCATAAAATTCTTCATATGCGGTTTTGTTTCTTCTATCCAATCCATTTTGCGGATAAAACATTTTCTTTGTAAATTTTTACTATTAAAATTAAAGAACTTTGTCCCATTAATAGAAATCGATGTATAGTCTGGCAGTCTTGATGACCAAAGGGTTGATTCTTCTCTGTTAATCTATTTTTGAAATTGCTCGCATTGATCATATTTATCACACATAATATTTTTAGCTACACAATGTTTTAGTCTTACATTTATCTGTATTATATATTATAATTAAATTATTTTCATCTGTATTTACCTGTTTCATAATTTGGACAGGAATCGTTTTTGGTACGACCGAATAAGATTAACGACGAGTGTTAGAAACGTAAATGTGGATAGTTGACAGGCTGATAGTACAGAATTAGATAAGCAGACGTTTATTAGATTTGGAGGAACCCACATCTTTTTTCAGGAATTGTTCCTCGTCGTTTGAGCTTCGTGAGTTTTTCAAAGATTCGCTTGACTCCTGAGAAGATCTACATAATTGATCTACATAATATGTATATATGTACACATAAATATGTATAAATATTATAATAATGTTTATTATATTATATTTATATTGTTATACAATTACATTACATTCATGTATTACAGTATTCCTGTTCATTTATATTTTGAAATAATTGTGACATTGTTTTAAACAGTTGAACATATATTGTTTGTTTATTATATTATAGTTTTGTGTCAAATTATATTATAGTGATGTTTCTTACTTATACCTAAATGCCACTTAGAAAGACGAAAAAGTTTTCAAATTTTCGTTACAAATTTGCCAATTTTTATTACAATTACGAATAGTATATTTCAGAATAATTATGCACTTTTACTTACTATTGTATTTAAATGCTTTTAGTTATTTTATTCTTTCTATTGAAATTGAAATTCATGTTACACCTTTTTCAGGTATATTCCGATTTGTTTGACATAAATCTCTTTCAATGAAGATTGAAAGGGTTGAAATTTCATATCAATTTCGTGTTTTTCTAAAAAATAAATATGAACTGCGTAAAACACAATATAAAATTGAATATCTTTACTTAACAGTACGTTGAAAAGTGCATAATAAATAGAATAGAAATTGACTGTATTTACTGTGTTAGCACGCGTGAGTTGCGTGGCGAGATTTTGATTGTTGAGTGGACTGTATGATTTGTTTAGTGGACTGTATTAAACGCATGCTGAATTATGGGTGGGCTGGTGCTCTCGTTATTCGCTTTCTTTTTACAGAGATCAACTTAGTAGCTCGGATCTTAGAACGATACTTGAACGGTTCTCGTACGACTCCTGAGCGATTCTTGTGTGATGCCAAAACGATTCTTGTGCGAGTCTCAAGCGATTCTTGTGCGAGTCTCAAGCGATTCTTGTGCGAGTCTCAAGCGATGTGCGAGTCTCAAGCTCTCAAGCGATTCTTGTGCGAGTCTCAAGCGATTCTAATTCGCTGGACCGAGGAATGCCTAGAGGTAACCTCGGTTCCCCTTCCCTTGGGGAGTCGCGTAGCTCAATGTAAGAACAAAGGCTCGCTTGGAGAGTTAGTCCTAGGCCACGAGTGTCCTAATGCGAGTTGTCTCACGGGCCACGGGTGTCCTAAGGCGAGTTTGTCTCGGACCACGAGTGTCCTAAGGCGAGTTTTGTCTCGGGCCACGAGTATCCTAAGCCAAGTCGTCGTAACGGCGTAACCCGTGTTCGGGAGAGTTGCCTTTACGTCTTGACCCGGGTAGAGTGGGCCAGTTACGGCAAAACTGTGGCTATTTCGAACGCAGCGAAAACAGCGCCACCTATCCTAATACAACCTTCGCGCCGGCAGATGCGCTTTCGTTAGGTCATGAATAATAAAACCAAGCCAATTATATATACAGCGCCGACGTCACGAGAACCATTAGATTAGATACTAGAGTCAGTCATTAGTTAATCAGCCATCAGCCAGTTAATAGAGCCATTAGTATTATCGTTAACCACGCGACGGTAAAAAAGACGAATCTATTCCGCACGGCTAAATCCGTTAGAATCCGCGAATACCGAACACGCGAATTTGTAGGTGATAAATAATCGCTCGATAATATCACTAAAATAAAACCAGATACAACAAATATTATCTACAAAACTAATACTCTCGCGAACATACTGTAAATAAAAAATTTGCAAATTTAATTATATTTATATTTCAATTCTATTTCAGTCCTACAATTTAACTTCTACTACTGTAAAATTGAAAATTTCAATTTGATACGAAGACACAGATCAAGTTAGAAAAATATAGGATTTAATAAATTTAATAAGAATAATTTAAGGCTTGACTGATTGTAGAAAGGATGTGAGATCTTTCTTACAGCTTTCGCAGATCATCAATGATTGAATTGCAGTCGAAAGCATTAATATAATTGGCTCTATGTGATTTGTGTAAATATACATAAGAATAATAATTCTAACTCACAAAAGTATTCAAACACTCACTGCGAAGACCTACGTACAGCTCATAAACTTACTTTCAAACTTTCTTACAATTTTCGATATCTACACGTTCGATCAATCGATTAATTATAATACTATGATATAAATTAAAATAAAAATGTTATTATATATTTGTTATATATGGTAGGGTTTAGCTTAACGGCATTTTCCAGCTTCGTTTATTTCTGCCTATTATAATTTCTTCAACATGAACTTTTTTTTAAACTAACAAGACCTATATAATATATATTTATTGATTTTTCCCAATCGATATAGAGAATAAGAATGATTTCTTATTCTAGTGATAAAATAATCTCTTATTAAAAAAACGATAGCGAAGTATTGAGAAATTTACCCTATAAATTGTAATACAATGAAATTTGGATGTTAATAATTAATTTGAATACTGATAACTAGATGGAAACAATTTAGATAACCAGTTGAATAAAGATTATGACAGGATAATGAAATATAATTTAAAATTACAAATATACGACGTACACGATATGTCGAGTGCTGACTTAAGTATTGTTTATGGTCGTGCATTTGTATTATGTGTATAAAGTATACCATTCATTCAACGCGAATGTTGAATAAGTGATCATTCGCCTTGTAAGAATATTGATGCAAATGATATCTATCGTGCTTTATCAAATTATTTAATTTACAATTTACGTTTCGATAATTAATCATTTTGCATTTAAAAATAGAATTTATTAATTTGTATCTTTGTATTTATTACAGACGAGGTACATGAGAAGTACTGCAAAAAATTGTTGATTCTTTAGCACGATCAGTGAATTGAAGAAGTAATTAAATCAATAGCACGATCTCAATTGTTCAGTTAATTTTCATGAATTCCTAGTAATGTTAAAATACATTATAAGATATATTATAAGATACACTATAAGACTGTGGTCTTGAAGCTGGTAGAATCTCTCTAATCTCTCAATCAAACATATTTCTCCATCTAATATTATCCTCAGTCATTCTAATCGGGCCTGAAGAACTACTATAATTCCTATCTTAAAACTTAAATATCCTTTCGATTATTTATCGTAAAAATCGATTTATCGTAAAAATAAAAACGAAGAAATTTGTTTGTGCAAAAATGAAATTTCGAGTTAAGCGATTTAGTTAAAAGTGCATTAGCAAATATTACAAAACACATTCATACATAATATACTTTTAAGACTCTCAAATAGACATTCTTGAAAAATTTTTTATTTGTGTCCTGGAACATTTCATGGATTAGCAGCATTCAGAATAAATTGTATAAAATAAGATTTAATGTTCGTCCTTTGCAATGTCCTTTGTAATTTTGCACGAAATTAGATATTCTAACTTTTCTGATCATCGCTTGCAACATTATCGTTAACATGACCAATATAAACTAAATAAAACAAGTAAATAGACTTACTGTTAGAAACAAACGTCTTAATTTCGTCTTGAGATGGAGTAAGCTTACGGACAACTAATGTGGAGAGAGTAAAAAAACAAAAGGAGACTTCTATAAATTACTGCAGTTGTCTGTCGGTCGTTCTCTCGCTATCGAATTATTGTATAAAAGCGCGTATCTCGTCGTACGTATAAGTAATAAAAAATTTCATAAGAACATCAACGCTTACAATATGTGTATTTCTACGTATAGCCTCTGGTCGCTTGAAATTTACAATGTTTATCACAATGTTTAATAAATTATAATACAAGGAAATGTATATATTAATTATTCTTGCAGAATTACTTAATGATATTAATATAATCAAATTTCAGCTAATAGCACACACAAACGATGTACATGATATTTGTACATATATCGAATCTCGAGTTAAGTGGAATAGTTTTTATATCGTTTCATTTCATTTATAATTACGTAGATACATAGATACATAAACATATTATTAGTCCGATATGGATATCGAAATAATAAATAATGTCTGATAAATAAATATGAGGTAAAACTAATCGATAAAAATATATGCCATAACAATAATGTGTCTATAAATCGAGTGTTTAAAATAATAAAGTAAAAAAAGAAATATAGTGAAGTAGAAAACGTTGTTTCTTCTTCGATAGTTTTTGCATATATCGTAAATGTTGCCATTCTGAACTTTTTTCTTTGCATATATCGGCAATGGAATTATCAAAATATTTTCAAAAATTTGCCGATATTTGAAATCAAATTCTGCTTATTCATGTGCATCTGTGATATACTTCCAAGCGTAATTGTCACGTCAGCCATCTTTTCTCTTTATTATGGATCATATTTTACGAATCCTAATAATGTTACTTCTGTGAAGGAATCGCAGATCATTGGTCATATGGTTAATAAATTCGTGGCACGCAAAAGACTGTAAAGGACTACCTTAGAAATTATCTAAAGCTATGCAGACCACTTTGTACATGATAAGTTGCAGATAAAAATTTGATTTATGACGGACTTATGGCAGTAGATAATCAACATGATAATATGTAGAGATATAATATAAATAATGTTTATTTAATGAAAGTAATGATAATAGAACAACAAATACTTGTTATCCAATTGTTGTTGTTCAAACAACGACTTAACATTATAAAAATTTTCCAATAACAACTGGGGAGCCGATAAAGAGTCTCCTTTAAAAACACAGAGTGTTGATTAGATCTAAAATAGATTACGGCTCTACCGTTTAAACTCGGCCAAAAGCTTCACCAAAAAGATAATAAAACCAATCTTCCACTCAGCTCTAAGACTAGTCACAGGTGCGTACCATACATGCATACCATACATGCCCTATAAACAGCCTACTATTTGAAGTCAAAGAAATGGCCTTTAAAACCACAAGAAAGCTCCTAACCCTTAAATACGCAATAAAAGCCTCATGCACTCCAAATAACCCTTTCTACAATAATATCTTCTCTAATAAATACAAAGCTCTCTATATCAATAAACCCAAAATTCCCTCCTCTTTCCATATTAGACTTACCAAAATCCTTCAATCCACCTTATCATCGAACGTAAACTACCACAAATCCCTCCATGGACAATAGAAGCATTTCCAACAAACACCAGTCTTGCCGAACTCCCCCAAAAAATCTTCAATCCAACTGATCACAGGGCCCGATTCCTAGAATTAAGCAACAGCTACGCCCACCACAGCAAGATTTACACTGACGGGTTAAAAATGGACACTAAAGGTAGATACTCCATCATTACAGAAAAAGTAAAAAAAAAAACACAAAATCTTCGCCCTTCATTATCCAGCTTCACAGCCAAAACGTATGCCACACTTAAAGCCTTACAATATGCACACTCAAATAACGAAGCCCAGGTTATCATATACAGCGAAGTGTTACTCCATAAGCGTTACAAAATCCTTAACGAAATCATACGACCAAGATAACCAATTGATAATCACCATCCAAGAACTAAACCACACTTAACCTAACACAAAAGCTGCATTCTAGCTCATCAAGGAATAGAAGGAAATGAAAAAACCGACGCAGCAGCGAAAGAAGTCACAGTTTTCTCACTTACTAACAATCGCAACCAACTTTCAATCCCCTGTGAAGACCAAATAATCCACTGCAGGAAAGTAATAAAAAATGAATGGAATAATACATGGATCACAACTAAAAGCACTCAGTTACACAAAAGTATCCAAGACTTTCACCAACATTAGCAAAGAAGAAATAAATATCACACGCCTAAAAATTGGTCGAAGCTAATACATGAACACAAAATTGAAAGAACTACATATCCCAGCTATTGCAACAACCACCCATTAACAGTCACCCACATTCTGTACGAATGTCACACCACAGAAGCCCAAAGACAGAGACACAGGAATTAACTCAAACATAAACTTGACTTCTCCAATTGACGTAAAAGAGTTTTAAAACATCTCAAAAACACAAACTACTACACACATGTCTAATATCACCGTCGTCGCTAATAACCTCGCTGTCGATGTGACGTAAAAAAAGAAATGAGGAAGAAGAACAACAACAACAAATAATTAAACAAGACAAATAACATTCAAACAACACGAATTAATAATTCAAATAAACTCTTTTAACAACACAATTGATACTTTAAACAGCTCTCTTTCTCAACACTCTCTTACGATTCTCACAACTCGGCTTTCCAACTCGCTCGACTCTGCTGTTTTCAAAAAGAAAAACGCTCCATACCTACGTTATGCTTCTCGCATCACATTCATACTTTATCGTATTTCTATTATAGGTACAACGATGATAATTTATTCAATTAACGTACTATAAATAATCGACTCCGTATTATTTTTATAAAATAATATATTTGTAGCGGCCTAGGATTCTTCAACTACGAGTTTCGAACACTAATTAGTACAAGCGCCTAGCGTCGAGATCCTGCCGATCTTCGACGTTAAATAAAAGCAGATTGCGGAACACCGCTAGAATGAGTGGGGGTGACCGTCCAGCCTAGCGGGTAGTTATAACAAGCGTCTGGAGTTAAGGAGTCGCTACCATCAGCCCTACTGACGAGTCTAGGCAGTGACTTTGAGATGAAACGTAACTTTCTTCTCTTTCTCATCTACCTCGAATTCCATTCGTCCTTCCATCATACATTCCGAACCATAAACCCTTCATTATTTAATAACAAATAATAAAATAACGGATAACGAAATAACAGATAATTAATAACGAAAGAATGAAATAATTTGTTTGATGCCAGCTATATGTACGTTTATCAAACATCTCTATGGTAATAAATAAATAAAATATCAATTTATAAATTTTCTATTATTTATGAGTTTTAAAAAAGTTGGCATCGGTTTATCGGAAACGCACCTTTCGGCGGAATAAGGAAAGGACGATTATGGAAACATAGATGGCGTTGATTTTAATTCTGCGGAGGTAACGCTACACTACTGTAGGTATTGATTTCGTCGGTAGTAATTTATTCTGTACGATTACAATTACCTACAAATATTTCGCGTGTTCTATATGATCGATGGTAACGGATTTCGAATACGGATTCGATATCGGCCACGTGGCAAACGGTTATGCAGATTAACGACTAGCTTGAACGACTCTCGATTAACGACTGATAATACGTTGTCACGTCAGGAGTTTCGTCACAGATAAAAAATATAAAGGGCGCTCGATGCGCCGTCTGTGTATCCCGTATTCGAAAGTTCTTCGTTGAGAACTCTCCGTTTAAAGCGTTCACGCGGTAATTTTGAAACGAGGAACGAAATGTATTAAATTTAAAATGTTTTATTATGATATGCCTTTTGAATTATGGTCCTGATCGTCAGTCGACGCTTCTAACAAGAAGCGGACAAAATTTAGATTTATACGCAACGGAATTTAAACGCTTATAAACCGCACGTGAACTTCGTGACAAATATTCAGTTAAAGTTAACACGTGAGCAATTATTAATGTCTCTAATCGAATCGCGGTAGGAACCCGTAATGTAGCACTTTGCGTAATGAGGCGTTCCGACGCGAAATAATTAAGAATTCTGAATTTAAATTTATTATTAAATTAAACGTTTGCACTTCCTAAACGTTTTAAAAATTCTACGCGTTATTAAGAAACTTTAACTTTAAAGGACGGATAGAGGAACGAATCTCAACTGATCTCTTCAAACTCTGGTTTAAGACTTATTTTTATTGACGGCTGCTCGGCTCTTTATATACATTCACTCTATCGCTCTGTATGGATTGTTTAGTTTTGACATTCCTTTGGGATGGCGTAGGTCTTGTCTCGTCGCCAGCCAGATATGGGGGAGGTAAGTGGCCTGGTCACAACCCCTTTCTTAGACTGAGTTTTGTCCCAAAACGAATAATTTTTGGTTGTCCAATTAGTAAAACCTACAATTTCAGCAACATACAAATGCACCATGTACTCAATAAAATTTTTCAATATTTGTTTCCATATACTATGACAATTTATAGCGCTGTCAACAGAAAATAGGTCTTCAATCTTTCACCTGATGTAATAGATAATGTAATAGATATGTAAAAGACGAACATTTTAAATAAATATAATTTAGAATAAAATGAACGATGTATTTTAAAAGTAGAGGTTTCAAGCCTTAAAAGAAGGCTAAGTTTATTGTTGTATTACTGATTTTCCTTATAAAATTATAATAGTTTAAATATTTAATGCGCAATTGCAAAAATTGCAATACCTGTTATATCCTAATTATCGATGAATATTATCAATGTATTATAAAAGAACTGTCTCAAAGAACAAAATATGGCACAAGTTATAATATGTATATACATATGTATGTATGTACATAAATGCATGGACCTTTAATTTAAGTTCTTTGTACTATATTTTTATAACCCTACCTAAAAAGTACTGTATAACATGCATTTCTGTATTTTTATAAAAACAGCTAAAAACTTTTTTATAGAAGTAACTAAAAAATTATTCCCATAAGAACAAAAAGAATTTAAAAAAAAAATTCCTTCTATCAACTAAAAATTGCAAAACTGTACTTTTAATACTCTGAAATGTATATTTTCGATTATCACAAACATTTTGTGGGTTTTTAAATTATACATACATTTCCAATGAGTGCACAAACATTCACTGTTCAGTAATAGCATTATTGAATTATTATTGAATTACTGTCGTAAAGAAACTTGAAATACATGAGGAATTTTTTAATGTCAATAATCTTTCTTAATAAGATTGTAGAAAAGTTATTTCCCTTGAGAGAGTTTGGATGTATTGTAGATATCGACATTTTGAACAACTTTCTCCTTTACTTACAATCGACGGTTGGCTTCAATTTCCGAGATATTCGCAAAAAACTACAATAAACAAGTCTCTAATTGTACCTGCATACGTTCTAATGTTGATTGCTTATCGTCATATGTCAGCCGGACGTAATAAACTAGCTCAAACCGAATTCTTATCTTTAGCTTATTATATTCAAAGTGGTTCACGTAACCTTGAATAATTTCCTCGACAATTTTTTGCCTGCTAAGTTTACGGTCTGCCAATTACTCCATAAACGCTCGATAGTTTCTAAACGCATTATTATCGTAACATACATTAATATTTGTCTCACAATGATTAGTTTTATCACATTATTTATCAGACATTGTTTACTACCTCGACGGTATGGTCGGCAAAATAATACGTTATGTAAATGGTAAATGTTTTAGATTTTACGTTTCATGTATCTGTAAGACAAATAAAACGATTAAAAAATGATATTATTTAATCGGGACTTGATATATAATTTTTTACTGGCTTTTCATAGTTTAATTTATGGACATTTTACTAAATGATATTAAAATCTTATACAGTCAAACCTGTTGCATCATATGTTGTAAAAAACTATTTGTTATAGCTATTTATGATGTTTTTCAATATTTTTTTTTTTTGTGCAGTTTTTTCTTATGCGGTTCCTATCTCCGCACAAAAACAGGTTTGACTGTATTTACCTGTAGAACAAAATAGCATAATATTATTCAAAATAGCGTTCATATTATTCTATATGCTTCTAAACTGACAAAATCGACACGCGCTGAATGACAATGTCGATGCATACTAAAAAATCATTGAAATTGGCAATAAATAGGGAATCCACAACTTTCTCGTTTTTATATTAATCATACATCTTGAAAACTCATGCAATCATTGTTAAATTTGAATCCCGCGTCGAAACATGCCGAGTGAAAACAGGTCTTGGACTAGTTTTGAATAATAATTCGTCTGTCTTAGAATGAATACATACATTCTATGTCTGAAATATTTTTTATTAAATTTTGTAGAAACGTTTGTGATAATTTAGTGATAAATAAATATACATATGAAACACATAAAAAAGAAAAAAGATCATATATAACACAGATTCGAAAACTCTTCCTTTTTGAGATACATACATATCTATATACTATCCTACACGCTATTCTGGCTTAAATACTGGATTTTTATCTATAGGCGCATTTTAAAGATTTGTGATAATAACTTAACTGCAGATTTTTATGCATTTTTATCTTTCTACAAATATAACTGAAAAAAATTGAGATTTAAGTAAAAATTCGTTGCATCCACAAAATTTTGTAAATAACAATCTACTTTCAATATTTTATACTTTTTTGATTGTTATAAGACTTTTGCGTTTCCTTGCATTTTTAAATTTCCGAAAAGCACATGAATCGCAGTCTAATAATAACATCGTTCAATTATTATTGAATTATTATCTCATATAATGAAATTCGGCACATATTAAAAATTCTTAAACATTGATAATTTTCTGCTTATTTCCTTTTTCCAAATTTGAAGAAGATACATTATTATCGTAACTTATATTGTGCAACTTCAATTATTGGGCATTACTTGCTATTACGATATTCGTATCGAACTAATATATCAGGGCTTGTCCAATTGGCTTGTACCCCTCTTTGAGAGAGTTATAGGAGAAGGAGCCCTCTCCATACTTACTCTTCTCCGTTATTCCTTTTCCTACTGAACGACGCATAAGCTCCGTCACATCAGGTAAACCATACTATTGCATTACAATTCGAATGCCATGCACCGCTTTCTCAGTCACATTTTATATGTGTTGATCTTATCGACTGTATATATAGTAGCGAGCTTCTACGAGGTTGGAAACTTGGTGGAATGAGAGTGGGGCTTCTGATAAAGGGGAATAAAGGAAATCGACATATGGAATATGACTCACGTAATTCGCGTGGGGGAAGAAGTTGGACTTGCAATGCATAATTAGTACCTATAAACGTAATGTATAATTAGTACCTATATATTACATTTACAACATACATTTTATGTATCGTATACTTATAAAACGAAAGGTACGATACAGAAACAACATATTTAAATCGGGATTCGATACATGAACGCATCCTATACAGCGTACGTTTGTGCTGTTTAATTAAATTTCATTCTA
>KQ435889.1:32605-63604 GCA_001276565.1 Melipona quadrifasciata
AGAATTTATGATTATAATTATATTTTACACAAAAAAAATTTTTCAGAAAAAGAATACGATTTTATTATCGTGGGAGCTGGATCAGCCGGATGTGTTCTTGCAAACAGGTTAAGCGAAATAAAAAATTGGAAGGTAGTTGTATTAAATGTTGTCAATTATTACTAAACTGCGGATATATATGTAAATTTAAGTTTTTAAGTATATACAACAGTTGAAGAAAATGAAGAGATATTAGGTTGTGTAATAAATTCGTTCCCCTGAAAAGGATTAAAAGTAGCTATGTTACAGAAGATGCAATGGATAATATAATATAATATACATGGAGGCATATAACATCATATAGAGACATATAATATAGCCAGGTTAAATAAAAGACTGTGTGGATAATCATTTCTTATAATTAACACTGTAGCAGTTTAAGTCGATTGAGATGATTTATGATTGACAAACAAAATAATTCTCAGTAATTTTTTCAAATTCTATATATCGCATGCAGCAATATATCCAATGAAGTAAAAAACACAACATAACTAATATTAATATAACACTTAACTAATATTAATAAATATATAATACTTCTTTTGAGAAAAAAAGGAACACTTGAATCATTACTGTGGTTCACAAGTGTTTATATTTTAATTTCACTCTTAGGTTAGAAAGTAAAATAAATTATGATCTTTCACAAGAACTAAAAACATAGTTCTCAACCAAGAGATCTTAATAAAAATTTTTTCATAGTTTGTTCGAACTCAGGGCATTTATAAAGTTTTAAAAATGCAAGCAGTACGAAAATGATCAAAGAAACGCAGCAAAGTTGAAAACTTCAATTTTCAAGTTTGTCCTTTACTCTGCTGTAGTTTGATGCGACAATCTTTCCGCTCTATATGTTTGCAGTAATAATGTATCGAAAGAAGTTATTGGCCAGTTGCTTCAGTCTCAATATAGAAAATATGAATCAGTTCTTTCAAATTTGTCGGATTTAAAAACTGCTGTCTACTGTAGCATAGATCATACATACATTTTAGGATGTATGAGTGATCATTCAGAGTTTAGGATGAATTTTACTAGAAATGAAGAGTTTAATTTTATCAACAACTATTCAAAAGTTATAAGCACCAACGGTATATAATGAAATATATTGATACTTTTAATAAATTTTCAGATATTATTACTGGAAGCTGGTATAGAAGAACCAGAAGTAGCCGAAATTCCATCCTTCGTCTCTATGTTAGCAGGAAGCAACATTGATTGGATGTATCGCATGCAACCCGATCAACATTCTTGTCGATCAAGAAAGGAAAGAAGTTGTGCGATGCCAAGGGGTAAAGTACGTAAAAACTTATTTTGTTACTAACATTTTACAATGTCATACGAGTAATTGAACTCGTATTAAGAACTAAAAAAATTTAAAAATTCCTGTTTTATTATGTTATTCACATCGTTATTGCGTTGTTACTGTATTAGCATAGTATGTAATTAGTACAGTATAATGACACACGATTATATTTGAACACATATCATGGAAGAATATTTATGTGTGTGTAATATAAGATATTTTGGAACATTATTATTACGTTAGATGGAAAGCGACTATTATATTTATAATTGTGAAATTTGCAACAAGTCTAAAAGTGTTTATAAAACTTGGAATAGTTACATTTTTATTTTATTAATTAGAATAGATAATTTTAGTTCCTGCTATTACAAATTTACTAATATATTTATTATAGGTGATGGGTGGTTCCAGTACTATCAATTATATGTTTTACGTTCGTGCTAACCCAAGAGATTACGATGGATGGGTAGAAGAAGGAAATCGTGGTTGGAGTTACGAAGAAGTTCTACCATATTTCCTCAAGTCAGAAAACAACATGGATCCAGAGGTAATAAATTTAATAAATTAATTTAATTAAAATTCATATTACCAATTATCAAATTTATTGTTGACAATATATCTTTAACATTATTTGTTCGGGAGAGTTTTCATGCTACAATACCTACGGTCTGGGTACAGGCACGTCCGGGATAATTTATTGGTTTATAAGGACTTAGCTGGAATGTGTCGCCAGAAAACCTTGGCCACATGGCTACACTTTCTTCCAAGCAAGAAACAAACAAAGCTCTTGACCGTGAATTGATGCATGGCACCGACTTCCCCGAACACGTGAGGAACCCGGGACAGAGAGATCGCCCACGACGGCCACGTGTATCTGGCCCTTCGTGCCCCACCCTGGACCCGCGATTTTCCGAAGCCGAAGGAAGGGGAACCGAGGAGACGTTCGGGCTTTCCTTCGGCTTCCAAATCAGAATCATTCCGACTTCCGATTACTAAAGTTCAATCTCTCTCGACATAAAGTTACGAGAGGACAACCCCCTAACATTCAGCGTGCGAAAACCATACAGTCCACACCCTTCTCAAACATCTCGTCTCGCTAACGCGCGCGAACACTATTATTCTAATTATAATCGGATTTCGATTAATTTATAATGAATTTGGATGAATTTTTATTATTTTTAATATTTTAACAGATTTATCTAGACTTTTCTAACTAACTACACATACTTTGATTCTACTACAAGTATATCAGTAGTATGTATAAAATACAACACATGCTTTGTTTCTAAACATCATCCATTAAAAAGACGAAAGATAATTTAAAGAATCTAGTATTTAGAATAAATTTATATCACATCAACTTTTCATCAAACTAAGTTAAAATTTGATCAAGCAAATACCAAGTTAAATCGAATTAAAATTAATATTATGAATTATTCGCATTTCTTGCAGATAGTGGAGGACAATTCGCTACATCACAACACACATGGTTACCAATCGGTACAAAAATTTCCATACATCGATCTCAATGTGGAGATTATATTGAACGCGTGGCAAGAACTCGGATACAATCTCGTAGACGTCAACGCCAATAATCAACTTGGCGTGATGAACTTACAAACAACCTCCGCCAATGGAACTCGTCAGAGCACAAATGGTGCTTTCATACGACCCATCAGACGTGAACGTAAGAATTTAACTATTAAAACTGAAGCATACGTCACGAGATTGCTCATAGACTCCAAGACGAAACGTGTATTAGGTGTCGAATATGTTTCAACGACCACAACTAACGAAACTAAATTAAACGTAGTTCTTGCTAGAAAGGAAGTGATTCTCTCAGCTGGGGCAATTAATTCACCAAAAATTCTTATGCTCTCTGGAATTGGACCAAGAAAAGAATTAAAGAAACATGGTATTAACGTAATTAGTGATTTATCAGTTGGAAGAAATCTTCAAGACCATGTGTCCATGCGCGGTTTAATAATTGCACTGAATTTTACTTCCATGAGGAAAAGTAACTCTATGAAGGAGGAAGATATTTTCTATTATGAGAAGACTCACAGGGGACCTTTATCTGCAATAGGCATTACTTCTTGCTCTGTTTTCTTACAATCAATCTTTGAACACGAAAATGGCGTACCTGATGTACAATTGTTATTCGTTGGAGTTAATCAAGAGGATATTTTAACAGAACCAGAATTAGCTGATGATATAAATGTTGAGCCAAAGTCTTATTATGATGGAATAAATATTAATCCACTTTTATTATCACCTAAAAGCAGAGGATATATATTATTAAATGATACTGATCCTTTGTGGGCATCACCTTTAATTTACTCTGGATATTTTACCAACAACAGTGATTTGGACGTAATGGTGAAAGGGGTGGAAATAGCTTTAAATCTGTTTAATACAGAGTCGTTTAAGAAGAATGATTTTAGATTGATGGACAAACCTTTGCCTGCTTGTAGACAATTTGAATTTGGAAACAGGGATTATTGGAAGTGTGTGATGATGGAGTATACTGCGACTATCTTTCATCCGGTTGGGACTTGCAAGATGGGACCAAAGTCGGATCCTGACGCTGTGGTGGATGAGAGGTTAAGGGTTTATGGAGTCGATGGATTAAGAGTCGTGGATGCATCAATTATGCCAAAAATTGTTAGAGGGAATACGAATGCGCCTACTATTATGATCGCAGAAAAAGCTAGTGATATGATTAAGGAGGAATGGTTTGTTTGATAAAAGAGACTGGATGATACAATTTGATCAAGAAATAGGTGAGAGGAAGATTAATTGTCATATATAACCATCTCTATGTAATGTTAAAATAATAAATAATATAATATTATTAAATATAGGTTAAAAGTTTGAAATTATTGAATCAGTGACATGAAAAGAAATATTATTTTTTATTAAATGAAAGAAACTCTCAAAATTAAGAGGATAAATAAATTTCTCTGCGAAATAAGATTATAATATAATTATAATATATGTTAAATTATATGTATTATCACAGATGAGGTAAGGTACATAATAGGTATGTAAGGTAATAGACATAGCATACAATGTATTTCTTCGGCCACGGTTTCGGGACACTGCTATCACGCCGGGAGTTTCGTCACAGATAAAAAATATAAAGGGCGCTCGATGCGCCGTCTGTGTATCCCGTATTCGAAAGTTCTTCGTTGAGAACTCTCCGTTTAAAGCGTTCACGCGGTAATTTTGAAACGAGGAACGAAATGTATTAAATTTAAAATGTTTTATTATGATATGCCTTTTGAATTATGGTCCTGATCGTCAGTCGACGCTTCTAACAAGAAGCGGACAAAATTTAGATTTATACGCAACGGAATTTAAACGCTTATAAACCGCACGTGAACTTCGTGACAAATATTCAGTTAAAGTTAACACGTGAGCAATTATTAATGTCTCTAATCGAATCGCGGTAGGAACCCGTAATGTAGCACTTTGCGTAATGAGGCGTTCCGACGCGAAATAATTAAGAATTCTGAATTTAAATTTATTATTAAATTAAACGTTTGCACTTCCTAAACGTTTTATAAACTCTACGCGTTATTAAGAAACTTTAACTTTAAACGATGCAGAGAGGAATGAATCTCAACTGATCTCTTCAAACTCTGGTTTAAGACTTTTTTTTATTGACGGCTGCTCGACTCTTTATATACATTCACTCTATCGCTCTGTATGGATTGTTTAGTTTTGACATTCCTTTGGCATGGCGTAGGTCTTGTCTCGTCGCCAGCCAGATATGCGGGAGGTAAGTGGCCTGGTCACAGTGCCTCGTTACCATTTTCGTGTCAGATCCTGTTATACCGATTCTGGCAAATTTCGCACCGCGAAAATTAAAAAATATAGATAGCGTTGCTAAAACTGTTTTTAAAATTATATATTAAATTGAACGTATTGGAACATCATTAATGAAGGAATATAACGATTTAAAACAGAGATTGATGAAAATTGGGGTGAAAAACTTAACATCTATTTAGGAGTATTAGAAAAAATTGATTGAAATATGATATTCTAATGAGCAATATAATTAGACATGGCGGTTTTTGTTTTTTATTTACAAATTCATAACCTGAATGAATTATTCAGTAAACTCGATTTTATGAAAGATTGAACTTATCAATAAAATATTGCTACAAATATTGTTTGCAATAAAGGAGCACAAATATTGCAAATTATTTCTTGCATAATTTATCCGTCGAAATTTCGAAGTCAAATTTATTTATTTATTTTTTTTTTTTTGAACAATTCTATACATATTTTCTTCTTTATAATACATTCAAATTTGTTTTTGTGTGGGAGATAGTGACCGCATAAAAGAAAACGCAAAAAAAAAAAGAAAATATTCTGAAACTTCATAAGTATCTATAAAAAATATTGTTCGCAACACAGTTAAAAAGAAATTTCTTTATGCGGTAAGTAGGGACCGCATAAAAGAAGTCTAACATAGAAAATAACTCAAAACTTCACGATGTAACTAGAAATTACTTTTCCAACAAGATAAAAAAATTAGTTTACACATGGGAACATTTTTGAATGCTTTATTTACTTGTACTTTACTTATACTTTACTTCACTTAATCCAAATTCTTTATCAAGAGCTGTGGATCCTTCGCCTTTTGCTATTCGATTTAAAATCGCAATTTTAGTTTCTAAGGAAATTGTCTTTCTTTTCAATTTATTTTTGTCCTGATTATTCATTTTCAGAGATTATGTCTAAACAAAAGACATAAAAAATTATATCTAAGTAGAAAAAATAATAAATTTACCTTTAATTTCACTTTAAAATTAATTTTATCTTAATGGTCAAGAGGTATGTACGCATTTCGAAAGTAATCAACTAATGTGATTAGATGGTGCAATACGTAATGAAATTGACTGGTGCAATATGTACATATGTATGTAATGTGAAGGTGAAATACATTTGGGCAACTTTATGGCAAAATAATCTTCAAATTTCTTACTTTTTATTATTTTTTATTCATATTATGCATTTTGATGGGTATTTTTTTTATATACCGCATAAAAAAAAATCGCACAAAAACAGGTTTGAGTATACAACGTTATTTATTAAGACGAACTCACTTATTTATTTCGACGATACCTACATATCATTTAGAAATCGATACCCTAGAACGACCCTCTCCTCTATAAAATGAAGTCCAACATATCCATTACGGAAAAAAATTGTTTAAAACACCTTCATAATACATTGAAATCGATGAGAAAGTAGTCAGTCTACATATTCACCAAAGTGTCTTCGGTATTGGATGTACAAAAGAAAAGCGAATTAAAGAGGCATAAAAAGGCAACTTTCGGATATCCTGACGAAAACGAAGTTGCCGAAACCTGAAAATCTCACGTGGTTGCCACATTTCTGTTATTGTTCTGTCCGTCGACTTGGTGTAATGGTTAAACTAGCGAAATAGGCGTGTTAGAAGATTTTCTTTATGCCTCCGAATCCGTCCGAGCTCAACCAAAATTTATCCGAGTCGACCCGAAGTATCGATCATATCGATCGTGTTATTGATGACATGAACGTGCTATTCTATTATTTTATTCATTGTTAGTGTTTTTATTTCTATTCTTTCATTTATTATCGCTACGTTATGAAATACATAACACGAAAACTAAGATGAAAGAAAGGCATGCTGCGTATTATTTATTTAACATAGTATCATTTTTCTATTTCTTTTGTTAAAATTCGTTCAAGATTCATGATATTGTTTTGGAAAAAGTAATCATAATTTTGCTTTATCAATGATTGCAGCGGAAAGTGAGTTATTCTTTAATTAATAAAAGTTGAATTATGTTCAAATATTTGATAGACAATCAAACTGAAGAAAACATTTTAAAAATAAGAAAATCTGTATTACTTATTTATTTATTATACTGTTATTTAAAATAATATTTTATTAAAAATTTATTATGTTTTCTATATTTTCGTTTCCTGACGAATAGAACAGCATCCAACAAAATCTTCTTAGAATGCACTTCAGCAAGTATGCTTCAAATAGGAAATCTCAAACATATATCCCTTTCAATACTTTGTTAGGAATTCGTCACGCTATGAGCCGTCTTCAGATTCGGTCAAAGATCAAAATACAAATTAGATATACGTATTTTTACGTATTTTAAAGAAGCTACTGTGTCAAAAATCTATCTTGTTCTAATAAAGTTCTGTGAAATTGTAAAGTATAAGTTTTCCTCCTCACATTTAGTCTTAATCTACAGAAATATAATTTGCACCACATAATATGCCCCTCCGTACCAAATTTGTAAATACATTCAATATTGGTTGATTTTGCGACATATATAAGGATATATTTCGTAGATGTATTTGTAGTTTTCATTAAATCTTCATGAATTATAAAAAATTTATATTAAGTAACAGTTTTGTTATTATCATAATATTGTAGTTTAGTAGTTTATAGAAAAATTTCGAATAATATTTTGATTAATAAGCGTAATTTTTAACTAATGAATTATAGAATTTATGTTATTTGTCATAACCAATGCATTGCATAGTTGTAATAAAATTATACATTTTAAAAACTTAACAAATATTTGAATATAAGGAATATGTAAATGAGGAAATATAATTTTAATATTAATAATAAAATAGTTGAAAATTTCCTTAGTTAAAAACTACTTTTAAGAATGTTTAAAATAATGTAATAAAATATAAATCATTTCTACATAAAACCATGTATTTATAATTTGAAAATTTTAATTTACTATATTGAAAACTGTTGTGATAAAGTAAAATAGTAAAATTAGTAAAACGTGGATAGAGCTCTTTCTGATATACAATAGAATAATTTCGGTTAGTTACTAGCTTCACATTTCGGTACTGAAAGTTTGACAACATTGTAATAACTCAAAAATCATGTTGACGCATTCACTAGTTCCCCAATTCACCGATGTTTAAACGTAGAGTGCATTAAAAAACCAGTGATTTTTAGAATATCGGCATTTCAGGTCATTTCAAACCTAACCTAAACTTAACCTAAACCTCACTCAAGCGTCAGGGACAGGAGTCGTCGCCATGAACACCACTGATGAGTGGCTGGTGACTCCGAAACGGAATGCACACTCCTTTCCATATAGATATGATTCCTCTTCATCGCGTCTTTAAGGCGCGATGTCCTGACATCCTTTAAATTGTAGGCTCCACCTACAATTTAAAGGATGTCACGATTATAAGATAATTATAATTATGAGAAACTCTATATACAAGAAAATTATATTATTCCGATTATAATTAAAATAATAATGTTATGGATATATTGTCAACAATTCAATTATTTGATAATTAATAATATGAATTTTAATTAAATTAATTAATTAAATTTATTATCTTTGGATCCATGTTGTTTTTTGATCTAAGAATGTATTATAAAAGTTCTTCGTAGCTCCAACCACGATTCTCCTGGAACCACTTATCACCTGTAAGTATGACAGTAAATTTTGAACAGCCGAGATAGCAGAACTATGTATTCTTATTAATAATGTAAGACTATGCCAAATTTCATATATATTTTTGATTTGTTGCAAATTTGATCACAATAATTAGTAATAATCGTGTTTTATTTCTTATATTAATGATATTACGAAATATTTTATATAACATGCGTCTAAAAATTGTTTTGTCATAAATGTTCGAATACTTTTGCGTGACACAATGTATACCTATATTACACTAATGATAATGACAAACAAACAGAATTTTAATTTTTTTTTTTAGTTCTTAACAGTAAATCTATTTCTCATATAAACTTGACTATCGAAATGTGTATATACATTCTTTACTCTTTGGCATCGCATAATCTCCACCTAATGTGGATCAAGACTGTTACTCCGGTTGGATTCCGCGTAAAGGAATGACACTTTTTAAAATTTTTACAATGTTTTATTCTACGTTGCAACAATAGTCAAAAATTTTGTTGGAGTTGCAAGATATTGAGAGTATGCTGATTTCTAATCAGCAAAAGAATTCATCCTTAAATCTTAAACATGTATCTATGATTCGTGTCACACTAGACAGATTTTAAAAAAGTCCAAAATTTGAAAAAGGCGATTCATGCCTTCTAAATTATAAATAGAATAGTAGCAATTGGCTAATAATTTCATTCAGTACATTATTACCGTAAATATATATTAGGTTGTCCCCTAAGTTTCTTCCCTTTTTTTGATGCGAAATGAATACACGATATTTTTTGTTTAAGATGGATTTATTATGTTATATATGAACCGTTCTGTTCTATAACCTTCTTCCATCTCTCAGGAAGCCTCATTATGCCCTCTTTCCAAAATTGTTTAACTTTACTCTTGTAAAATATTCATCTAGGTGCGTTTTTAATTCGCTTATGGATTTGAAAGATTTACCACAGAGAGAATTTTTTAAGGAGAGGAACAAGCAGTAATCGGATGGAGCAAGGTCTGGGGAGTATGGAGGATGAGGTAGAACGTCCCAATCAAACTGTAAAAATTTTTGCCTTACGGCTAACGCAACATGCAATTCTGGCCGTTTTACGTCGGTTCGCCAATTCTGGCCGTTTTTCTGCTACTGGCTGCTTTCAATCGATCCAGTTGATTGCAATATTTGTCAGCATTGATCGTATCATCTTGGGGAAGGAGCTACACCTTTCCAGTCCCACCAAATGCACAGAAGAACCTTCTCGCAACAGTTGAAGGTCTATTTTCCTTGGACCAAGTGCGTTTTCGATGCACATTTTGGTATAAAATCCAAGTCTCGTCCCCAGTGACAAGCCTCTTTAAGAAAGGATCCCTTTCATGTCGCTGGAGAAGCAAAGCATAAGGCCGGTCTCCGTCAATAAGTGTGGAACCCAAACTTCATATCGATTATGTACCGTTGTCTTGGGAATATTAGTGGCATCCACTATCTCACGCACACTATATCGTGGATTTTATCTTGATTAAATGCTACCGTTGTCTCGGGAATATTAGTGGCATCCACTATTTCACGCACACTATATCGTGGATTTTCAGTGAGTACAGTCTTGATAATGTCCGTATCAGTCGTTGCTGGGCAGTCGAGCGGCCGCTGCGGTCTTCATCTTTCAACTCGAAATTGCCAGCTCTGAATTTCTTAAACCAATTGCGGACGGTCCTAATAGTGGTAGTACCATTCCCGTAAACGGTGAAAATCTCGTCTGCAGTGTCCTTTGCATTATTGCCTTTTTTAAAGCAATGAAGCATAACATGCCGCGAATGCATCTTTTGGCTCTCCATATTGAACGTTGCAGAAAAAATTTTAAAAGAGACTTTGTCACCAACGAAACGTACTTTGAAAGAGCTCTGGGACGACTGAAACCGATGCTATAAACGGCTAAGAGATAAGCTTGCATTTTTATATAAAAACAGCCACTTAGAGTCACTCATAGCGTGGCGCGGAAAAAACTTAGAGGACAACCTAATATAAAGCAAGAAAGTTGTCGCATCAAGGTATGGCATAGCGTTTTCAATGTTTTCTGCAATGTGCTCAACTATGTATGTGTACACAGTTTCTAGACTCCTTTAGAACAAAGACGATTTACGTTTTTTGTCAGCATAAAAAAAATTCATTTTCTTACTTTAGGTATTCATGATCAAGGGTAATGGCTCAAGGGGCTAAGAGGAGATTACTCCAAACAAAAGTACTGATAAGGCATTAGCACTGAACTTCTATCACTCAACGTCAAGAAACGTATCTCTTACGTTATAACGAAGGAACGCGATTATTTCACTTCAGCGATCGGAGTTTATCCAGGACTGATCTCTATAATCACATAAATATACAATATATCAACCGCGCAATACAGATATTATAATACAAAGAGGTTCGACAAGGTACGAAAATAAGGAGTTCTGTAAGAGAAACTTTTCATAGCCCGACTGACTTCTTTATTGATTCTTTAGTCTCTTATATAGGATGTTATCTCAGGAGCCTCCTCAGAAGACAGATAATTTTGGTTGCGATACTTGCAAGAAATTCTACATTGTGTCGCAGTGTGTTGGGATCACTTGTTATTTCCGGTCGCTGACCCGCCGGCCATTTTCAATGCCAACGTAGTTCATTTGAAAAATGTTGAAATTAAAACGTCGATCGAACAATCGATGCCAACTGTTTCTAAAAGTTACTAGTTAAAGATACTATTTATACTATTGTACATTAGAGTTTAGTAGTTTCTAAAGGATACTACTAAAAAGGTTTAATATCCTTTAGAAAGGGATATTTTTAGTAGTAATCTGTCAAACGAGACATACTTTAAAATGATTGATATTAAAACTCGTTAGCCAACTTGTATAAACAGGTGTAATGTAACTTCTGCAATGTAATATATTGAGCAGGTTACCCACTTCGTCATTGCACCCACTCTCAGAAGTTACTGGAGTTATAACATGAAAATTCAAGTTCAACCGGGTTACTGAATATCAATTGAGAACTGAACTGGGTTCGGGTTATGATTACAACTTGTAAAAGTAAAAACAGAAGGAATTTGAAAATCCAATAAAATTTACTTTCTCACACCGGCTTCATTCTGCTATATACAAATTTCTATAAATATTTCTTTGAAGAGTAATTCATAACAGATATTTGTGCATATATGGTTTCATAGATACAGCAACTTAGATATGTTTTAATTACTTATTAAACTCTTCTTGAAAAGATAAAGGGAAAGTTCGTAATTATATTGAAAATAAAACGTTTTAGTAAAGAAAAGTTATATTTTACACTTTCCTTCATTTCTCTTATTTCTTTTTATCTGATATATTTACTTTGTAACAAAGATAAAATTATAACACAATAATACTGTAGGAGGGCGGATATGTAGAATGCAACTGATATTGTGGTGTGCGTGTGTCTTGTCGTGTGAGGAGTACGTGCGAGTGGAGAACAGAACAGTGTAGCGTCTAAAAAAATAAAAGAGCGTAACGTCGAGCGAGGAGCGTCGTTCAGAGAAAAAGAGGATAGCGTCGAGTAGAGAGTGATGTCATAGCGTAGTCGTGAAAATTAAATAATTCTTTGTAATTAAATAATATTCTTTCTGTTGCCTACTAAACATTCTTACAATACTATGTATTAAATTCCATGTATGTTTAATACCTAATAACATGGTATAATACCTATACCATGGATATATAATACCATATTTAAATAACCCTAAACATCATATAAAATATTGTTTTTATGTAAAACGAAGCTATGTGTAAAATTTCAGCCCAACTGAAATGGAATTGAGACACGTTTTCGAAAGAACAGCCACAAACAACAAATTTTAAATACTTTCTCAGTAATTATACAAATGAGGACTACGTCATTGCTTTCAATTTTTTAATACATTGTAGAAACCAATATTTTAAACGACATTTTCTTATACAAATAATCCCTCTCTAGCTCTAATTTACAAAATATTTATCAAACACTGTGACAATTTTACTTTGACATGGATTATTAATCATAGATTTTGATTAAATTTATCTACAAGAACAATTAATTGCATGTTTGTGCAACCTCATATTTCAATTTTAAATATAGTGTTTTAAAAGAAAAGCAACTTTGCTCACCTGAACACGACAGTCGCGTAATTAGATTTTTTTAACATTGTAGTTCAAATCATTCCACTTAGTGTAAGTAATAATGAGAATTAATTTAATGAAATTTAGTTAAACTTTCTTTTGGATCGCTATTTTTTAAAAACATTTTTTACATTTTCTGATAACATTTTATAAATAGAAACAAAATATAACAGTTTAGAGTATCGAAATCCATTGAATCAAAAGTTACGCATTGTTGAAGTTTAATAATTTTAAGAATACTTAGTTAACTCGATTCCTCCAGATATTGTTTCGACTTATATGTATATGCTATAGTATGAATGCGTAATTGGATCTGGATGGTGACTTATATGTAATGTTAATGTGTAAATTTTTATTGATACTGTAAATATTATCGCCATACTCATTTATGACAATGACAATAAAAATAAAACTTCAGATAAAAATTCGTAGTCTAGTAACAAATGAATGTAACGCAACCATAATTGTAATACATATAACATGTGCATGTATATGAATAGACATTGAAAGTCCTACGGACTTTCGCGGCCAGTGACTTGAAATACCGACATTCTAAAAGATCATTTGTTTTTAGAGCGCATTCTTAACACTCAATGTTTGAACAGTAGTGAGTTGGGGAACTAGTGAATAAACCCGCAATATGATTTTTGCCATCTATTATAGTGTTATCCAACTTTCAATTCCAAAATGTCGTAAAGCTAGTAACTAACCGAAATCATTCTATTGTATATCAGAAAGATCTCTGTCCATATTTTACGGATTTGTTACAACTTTTTTCAACATCTAGTAAACTAAATTTTTTAAATTAGTAATATATGGTTTTCTGTACAAATGATTTACATTTTATTAAATATTGTTAAAAACAATTTTTAAACTTAAATTTAAATTTAAATTAAATCAATATTAAAATATTAAAATCATTATATTTCCTCATTTATATATTTCCTTTATTCAATTTTATTTATATTCAAATTTATGTTAAATTTTTATCAATTTTATTATGGATTGGTTATGAAAATAATATAAATTCTATATTTCATTTGTTCTGGATCAGAACAGGATACTCTAGGTTCTTGGAATACTCTCACCTGCGGAGAAGTGCCAGATGCCCTGGCACGTGCCTATCTATGGGACCTTTATCTTACCCTGAGAGGTAGAGTTAGAGTATTCTAAAAAAGTCTCTTAAGGGATAAACAAAGGGCGTCGTGGCTAGCGCCGAGAAGTCACGTAGACACATTTCGTGACACAATAAAAGTTCCGTCTCCTAACACGCGAGGATCAGTCTATCAGAATCATTCGAGTCAATCTGTTCGTACGAGACACTTCTTACACATCACAGTAACAATTGTATAACTTTATGTCAAATATAAGTCTTTAAAAACCTAAAACCGGCATTCGTAATATCTCTCCGACGGCTGTAAAAGGCAAAACGAGAGAACCTCAGCGAAGCGGGCAGCAATCTTCAAGATTCACCGTCGCGCTGATACATCATTAGTTAAAAATTACGCTCATTAATCAAAATATTATTCGAAATTTTTCTATAAACTACTTTACCTATCAATATTATGATAATAACAGAACTTTGTTATTTACTTAGTATAAATCATTGTTGAATGTGTTTACAAATTTGCTACAGAACATTATGTGGTGCAAATTATATTGTAAATCAAAGAATAGAAGAAAAACATACTTTACAATCTCACAGAACTTTATTAGAGAGAGAACAAGATAGATTTTTCACGCGGTTGCTTTTTGACGTAAAAATACGTATGTATATCTTTCTCCAATTTGTATTTTGATCTTTGACTGAACCTGAATTCCTAACAAAGTAATAGGTTTCAGATTTCCTGTTCAAAGCATATTTGCTAAAGTACATTCTAAAAGGATTTGTCAATACTGTTCTATTTGTCAGGATATGAAAATATAAAAACATAATATTTTAAATTTGATAAGGATTTATAAACAAATATTTTTACTTCTATTTTATTATTTTTATTATTATTTTTAATAAAACCTTTTATTTCTCGAAATATATATTTATTTACTTTTTATAAGTTTTTCTTATTTTGAAGATATGTTCTTTCTCATCATGATTATTTATCAAATATTTGAAGCGAATTCAATTTTAATTAATTGCAAAATAACTCTCTTTCTCTTACAACCATCGATAAAGTAACATTTTGAATTATGACTAATTTTTCTAAAACAATATCGTGAAACTTGAAGGAATTTTAGCAAAAGGGATAGAAAAAGTGATACTATGTTATATTTATACGCAGCATGCCTTTCTTTCATCTTAGTTTTCGTGTTATGTATTTCATAACGTAGCGATAATAAATGAAAGAATAGAAATAGAAACACCAACAATGAATAAAATAATAGAATAGCACGTTCATGTCATCAATAACACGATCGATATGATCGATACTTCGGGTCGACTCGGATAAATTTTGGTTGAGCTCGGACGGATTCGGAGGCATAAAGAAAATCTTCTAACACGCCTATTTCGCTAGTTTAACCATTACACCAAGTCGCCGGACAGAACAATAACAGAAATGTGGCAACCATGTGAGATTTTCAGGTTTCGGCAACTTCGTTTTCGTCAGGATATCCGAAAGTTGCCTTTTTATGCCTCTTTAATTCGCTTTTCTTTTGTACATCCAATACCGAAGACACTTTGGTGAATATGTAGACTGACTACTTTCTCACCGATTTCAATGTATTGTTAAGATATTTTGAACAGTTTCTCTTCTCTAACGTATGTTAAACTTTGCTTGTTAGAGAAAAGTGTCATTCGGAGTATAAATTTCTAAATGATATTTAGGGATTGTCGAAATCACTGAAGGAATGGTTAATCTATAAGTTCCGGCAATCAGAATGGAGGAAAATACAAATGAGGAATGTTTTAAACTCTTAAAATCTTAAATCTAACATATGTATTATTAAGTCACTTATAGTTTGTATCATTTTTATTAACAATTTGTAGGAATATAATGATTTTGGTCGTAGCAAATGCAACTTAGTGAATTCACAGGTAACACCGCATTATGATAAAGAAAATATGCGTATCGGTTAAGAAAATAAATTTGACTTCAAAATTTCGAAACGGGCGATTTCTAAGAAATAATTTACAGCACACAATATGCTTCTTTATTCCAAATATTTGTAGAAATATTTTATTGATGAATCCAATCTTTCATAAAATCGCATTTAGGGGATAAAAATAATTCATTCAGGCTATGAGTTTACACATTAAATAAAAAACGTTATATATAATTATGTTATTTATAAAAATATCACAGTTCAATCAATTTTTTTTAATACTTTTAAATAGGTGTTAATATTTAAACATATAATAAATTTTTCATCTCAATTTTCACCAATCGTTGTTTTAAATCGTTATATTTCTTTATTGATGAAGTACCATCACATTCAATTCAATAAATATTTTTCAAATTATTTTAATTTTCATCACTAACAGTGGTACTGTGCAAAACCTGCTTGAATCGGTACGACAAGATGTAATACGAAAATGGTAAGAGTGTGTCGGTACTTCGAAATCGTGGGCCGAAATAATATTATAAATAATGCATTGTTTGTTCTATTCATATACTTCGTCTGTGTCTTTAACCTTATTTATTGATGTGTCACTCTTACGTTTATAAGTCATACGTATGTATGACATTTACATACATAACGATTTATTGCCGTCCAAAATGTCAAACAGAGAATTACTTATTATGTATCTTCAAATAGAGAATTACTTTGTAGCGGCCTAGGATTCCTCAACTACGAGTTTCGAACACTGACTAGCACAAGTTGCAAGCGGCTGCGCGCCTAGCGTCGAAGATCCTGCCGAACCCCGCTAGGATGGGGGATGATCGGGGACCAGCCTAGCAGGTAGTTACACAACAACAAGCGTCTGGGATAAGGAATCGCTGCCATCAGCCCCACTGATGAGTCTAAGCAGTGATTCCGAGACGAAACGCATCCATTAAACGCAATTTTCGCTTTCTCTGTCACAACTACCTAAAACCCTCCTCGTCTTTCATTCCCTTCAACTTATTATGTATCTTCAAATAGAGAATTACTTATTAAGTATGTGAAATTTTCACAACATCTGGTGTTCTGGTTTTTCTACAGTATAAAATCTACATCATGTCTTCTAAAAGAGATGTAAAGGATACCATGATTATTGAAACTGTTATGAAGTCATGCGGGATATATTCTCCAAGTATCATTGATACAACATATATATTTGTTATATCTGCGTACATATTTGTTATTGTTACATGCTACTGTCACATTGCTATGTAACATCGTTTATGTATGTATTTAATTTATGTATGTACAAAGTTCGATGCTGGACTTATTTCTAAATCTTTTAATTCATCGCATTTTACTTGAGCAAGTAATTTTATTAACTTAGTACATGAAGACGTCCAAACTTGTTCGAAAGATGGAGCATTAAGTACTCCCTTTGAAGCAGATCATTTTATCAACATTTATTGAAACAGTCGAATTATATAACGACTTACGGTGTGTAACAGGAGACCATCTACATTTCTACGATAAAGATAACGGAATAAATACGAAAATAAATATATGTGCACCTTGATACAAACACCGCTAATACAAATTAAATTTACAACTTTCTTCTGACTTCAAATTCGCTCATTTTACAAATCAAATAAGATGATCAAATAAAATATTCATTGAATAATTACTGAAAAATTAAATAAAATTAACTCACTGATAAGAAACTGAGAGAAGAGTAACTAAGAAAAATGAAAAATTAGATGAAATTAACTCACTGATAAGAAACTGAGAGAAGAGTAACTAAGAAAACTATATTTTTCAAAGAACAAAAGCACATTCAGCTATTATAATAGGATTATTATGATTAGATTTATTATTGAATATTATGATAGAATGTTATGAATTATTATGATAGAATTATAGCTTAGAACATGGGTATCCGACCTTTTAGAACTTCTGGGCCTCATTGACTTATAAAAATTTGTTGAGGGCCGCATATAGCTTATATACTTTTGTAATATTTTAATCTAATGTAACCTATATGAGGATATTAAAATAATTTTTGTAGTGAAACAATATTGATTATAAACATATATTTACATTAATTAAAAAAATATTTTTAATGAGAATTTGTTTTTTAGATACAAATAGTTTGACAAAGATAGTGGCCATACAAAAAATATTTTTAAAATGTTCGTTTAAAATTTTTGTTTTTATTTTATTTTTTGTGTGCTCCTTATGGGAAAAAATTTGTTCACAAATATAAGTACTCTCTTTAAAGGAACATCATGAACAACGCATTTCCATGAGAGAGAGAATTGCTGAATATTCTTCTTTAGACAGGTATAGTTTATAAAAGACATTTGAATAAATTTTTCCTTGAATTGTATATCTGCTTGCATATTCGCTGGTAATATATTGATATTAATTGAGAATGCAGTAGCAAATATGTCAACCGTCTAAAATAAAAAATATTTCATTGGATCTTGGAAATTATTTATAATTAGTCACTGTAACATTTAATCTAAAGAAAGACATAATTATTCATGGTTGAAATTATTCAAATAATAAGATTCTTATTATTATTTATTCCAATTTTGGTTATACAGCGCGGGTTGGACATACTTGGTTTAGAAAAAAACTGATAGTGGTTTTTAAATATATAAATGTAAAATTGGAAAGAAAATATCTTTAGGAAATTTATAAAATATTCATATATATATTATGATTTTGTCTTTCTTTCAATTCAACAAGCGGTTATAGTACATAAGCAAACAATGAAAAATAAACTTTGTTTGTTAAAGATTTTGTTTTTGAGGAAAGAGAATTTAATTACATTCAATTAAGAATTAATTCAATGTATGTGTATATGTATGTATATAACCAACAAATTTTTCATTTATTGGAAAATGAAACTTCGTATTTTGTTTGAGAAAATTTTGTTCTCAACTAATTTTTATATGTAGAATAAGCTCCTATCAGTTATTTATGTTATCGAATCAGAAAATAGTCAAGTTCAAATATTTGATTTTTTCTATTTAATTTTTTCGGAAAACGTGATCTCAAATAGAAATATTCTATTGCATATTTTTAATTTATTTTTATATGCAAAATCATCATGATTTCGGGATTACTTTGTACAAGCACGTAATTTATTAAGAAATACAAAGTCGGTATTTTCAATTGTAAATAATTACAACTTTCAATGTACATGTATATATATGTATACATATCCATGTTATTTATTTGCATTCGAATACTTGAATTTTCTTATAAAATATTTTTTTGTTACTATTTAAATCAATTTAAATGTAATGACAATTCTTTTTAATTAAATGTAACGATAATGAATTATAAACTATAAATATTTCATTTACTATGTTATGTTTCACAAATTATTCAAACTAGATTAACTGTCAACGTAAGTTCTTATGATTATTAAGGTGCGGCATTGTCTATATTTATTTCAATATATCTCAATATATAAGCAGAGAATCACTAATGCCATTGCCACCATTGATGGGGGTATGCTACAGCGAACATGGCAAGAAATCGAGTATCTTCTTGATGTGCTTCGTGCAACTAATGGTAATGCTTTAATAATACACCATAATTAATTAATGCACCGTATAGAGGTGTGTTAAATGAGAAAAAAAATTTAAATATATATGTCTCATTTTCTAATAATTTTCACTTATCAGTTTTTTCATTTTCCTTTGTAATAAATTTATGAAATTGTAATGAGACTTTATGGACACCCTGTATACTAATATACCAATACTAATACTAATATACTAATATAATACTAATATACTCTAATAAGAAGAATTAAAAAATGGATGCTTATATACGCTAAATATAAAAAGTATGCACCAAAAGTATGCATATGAAATATACATTACAAATATGCGAATGTGGTCTTATATATCGTGAATATGCACATACATATAGATATTTAACAATATTTTAAACTTATTCTTGTACATTATGATTCGCATTGCAATAAATTACAAGTATTTTCTAAATTTAATCTAGTTAATTGATTGCGTTTGTCTATAATAATTAATTTATACTTATGCGGAGAAATGTTCGTTCTGTGTCACACAATGTAATCGGCGTATTTAAATTTAAGCCAACAACATTCTAATATATTTATGAGTTCTTGTACGCCCTCGTTACTTAGAATGGAATTTGAAATTTTCAATAATTCCGAAAATACAGCGTTTTCTTTCTAAGTAGTATTAAGCAATATTTACTTACTCCTGATTTTATTGTCGCAATGATCAGGAATATTTTGTAAATAATTTATGGAATTCATATATATTTCAGCTGAATATAGTAGGAAACTTATGATTTCTAATTTTTGCATTATGAGCGGTAAGAAGTTTAAATAGGTTCTAATACATTAAGTCTTGTGAAAGTCTTTGGTTTTCTTGAAGAACTTTTTGTGCAATTCTAATTTCAACCGCATCATTTTGATTAAACGTTTGAATTACTTATTAACATAAATGAAATAAGATTTTATTAAAATTCTAAATAATTTTATATAATTAATTACAGGATAATTTCGAGTTACAGAATGATGTGATTTACAATTAGTATCAACTACATACTATATATCAATACTACTGCCATCTAGTTACAAGAGTTTAAACGAAATTAATTTGAATGATTGATATTCTACATAAGCACTACATATCCATATAGCAAACGACATATACAATATATTCTTGCATATTCTTTTAAACAGAAATATGCAAAGTATATGCATTATGAAAAAAAAACAAAATAAAAAATAAAAGTATTTTTTATATAATATTTTAAAAATCCTGAAATTATAAAACTCAATTCTGATCAAGCCCCACTGTTTTATCTGTTTTCTATAAAAAATATGCATTTGCATAAATATTCGTTGCCTAATTATAATTATTATTATGTATTGAGTACATGGGGGTTGTATAATGTTTATTTGCATTGATGGCGATACACATTTCGAGAAGTGTTTACTCTAACTCGCTTCTTTTGACTGCAATCTATATATATATAAGTGTTTATATAATTTAAACAATACAATATATCGAGCTTTATTCGTAACACTAGTTCTTTTTTTGTCCTGATAATATAAAATGCACCTTAATTTAAGATGAGCGCACAAAACGTTTTATTTATTATTATTGTCACCATTTATTTCTTTTTTATTTTTAAAAGCAAAAAAAAAAAAAAGAGAAAAAAAGAGATTAGAAGACAAGTTTGTTGTATTTATGGTAATACTTCTATTAATAACTTCTATCAATATATTAAGGATGATTCAAAAGTAGATCAAAAGATTTAAAGATGCAGATATCAACTCAGATGATTGAAAACGTAGTAGTCCATTAACGATTAAGAAGGATGAAATTGTAAATTTAATTCAATAAAATCTAAAGTAAGGAAAATTATAAATATGTTGGAAATATCTCATAAATCTGTTATTTTATATGTACGAAAGCTGCTACATGTACGCATGATAAAAGAAGTGATTCTAACGCTGCTATGTACTCAGCTTCCGTAATAGATAAGGCCACCGATTTTCTTTTCGAGCACAACTTATCGATCCTCCTCTATCTACATGATTAAGAATCCGGTCGTGTTTTTTCTGATCTTGAAATCGTCTGCGTAGGCTACCAGCTCGTCGTCGGGCTCGTTCATCTTATATGTTACACCCTCATCTCTCATTCCTTGTAGGTATCCAAAAATTCGTTTGGTATTTATTATTAATTTGTCTGTGGGTGTGTGGGTTACCTGCTGTACACGTAGCTCATATTCAGTATTGTCTTATTGCAGAGGAGTGGTAAACTTCCTATGACTTCTCTGACTGGATATTGTTCTTTATCTCTTTCTTGAATGTTGTCTTGTTTCATCATTGCAGTCTCAACGGGTTTTTACGGTCTCCTCCATCCCGAATCTTTCCAGGATTTTTCGTACGTATTGATCTTGAGTGATTTTTAAGCTTTCTGCTGTCTTTGATAGTTCCATACCAATAAATGTTTTTGGTTTTCTTACAATTCGCATATCAAACTCTTATTGTAGTGTAGCGGCTAGCAGATGTTGGAAAATCATTCTCATGGTAAGAAAAAGCCAGGAGACTTTGCGACTCGTACGCCAGACATGCTGTTGAGTAACGAAGCTCAGGACTTATTCTTACGGTGCGTAGGACAATAAGGTCCGCACCAAGTAATAGTAAATACGGCCAGAATAACATCCGCGAAAGTCGTAAATTCTAGGATACTGAAGGGTCCACACTTAGGCCGACGGGCCTGAAATACACAATATGGTAACGTGCAAGGCCCGGAAGAAACCCCGCTACATCGCTAGAAACTCGGGAAACAGTCGCCGGAGAAATTTCACCCACGCTCTAGAGAAAGAGCGCAAAGAGTAAGCGGCGTAATTTCGCGGCAACCTAATTGGCTAGAGCCAAAAAAACGCTTAGCCCATTAGGGAAGCTACAGAGAGGAGCCGAAGTTTCCTCGAAGACGAAGCGAGCACGAAAGCTGAGAAGTAGCTCGCTCGCCGCCTAGCAATCATATAAAGTAAAGCTCCAAATAAAATAAAATATAAAAAGCAACTTTGTCTCGTAAATCAACTTCTCCAAAGTAGCTTTCCCATTTTCTGTACATTGTCTGATGTAAGCACTCAGTCATCGACGTATACGGCCAGTATCAAATTACTGTTTTTTCGTCTGAAAACACACTGGTTCGGTTCCCAATGGTTGCAGTCGTTTTTGTTTTCAAAAATTTGTGAACCTTTCATTCCATTTGATCGGGGCCTGTTTCAAACCATACAAGGCTTTTTTTCAGTTTGCATAACTTATTTTTGTATTCGTAACCTTCAGGAGGATACATGAATATATCCTCTTGCAATTCGCCGTACAGGAAGGCTGTCTTAACGTCGAGTGCTATCATTTTGTACCTGGAGCTTGTCGTTAATGCAAAAAGGATTCTAACTGCACCACTGGGCTGAACGTTTTGTTGTAATCTATACCAGGTATTTGTATTCGCATCTCTTACCACCGAACGTGCCTTATAGGTTCTGTCATTCTTTATTCTTGTTACCCATCTGCAGGTTAGCGGTTTACATCCCTCGGATTCACTTCAACGATGAACTGTATCTCACGTGTTGTTTTTTTCAATGGACCCTTTCTCTATTTCGATGGCCTCAATCCATCTACTCCTGAAATTGCTTCTTTGTATGTTAAAAATGTATGAACTACATTTCTGGAAGCTTTCTTGCTCTTTCAGATCTTAGAATTTTTTCATCTTTTTAAAATTTTTTCAGTTTTCTTCTCCTCTGTCTTTTCTTCTCCTTTTCGACGTGTCTTTTCAATTTCCGTATCATCAGAGTTTTCTACATGTCTGTCTTCTATGTTTCTTTCTTGAAACTCTTCTGGTTCTTTTTCGTTTTCTTGGTCCTTTTGTAAATCTATCATCTCTCTTTTATACGTTTCTTTGTCTTCCTTTGTGACTATATTGAATATTACGTCTCTTCTGATGATTATTCTCCGTTCTTTATCATCCCGTAATCTGTAGCCATTCTCAGTGTATCCTACTAATTTGAATTTCTTGTTCCTTTCATCTAATTTCTTTAAAGATCCCAGGATCTTGGTGTAGGCTTCACAGCCGAATATTCTGATTTTATCAAGACCAGGCCTCCTTTTCGTCCAGACTTCAAATGGCGTAACTGACGTTGTCACCGTAAGGGATCTATTGTGCAGACATGGAGCGGTGTTGCTTCTCCCCACATCGATTTTTGAAATCGAATATCAAAGATCGTACCTTTTCTATCAATGACCGATTGAGTCTCTCCGCTTTTCGGTTGTATTGTGGTTTATAGGGCACAGTGTAAACCATCTGTATCCTTTTCCTCTTTCACCAGTCTTGAACTTTTGCGTTTGCATATTCACGTCCATTATCACAACTTATCTTTTTCACTTTTTCTTCTAGCTGGTTTCCAACGTATATAATGTAGACTTTTATTAAGCTCCGTACCTCTGATTTGTGTTTCAAGTACAATAGTGTACCAAAATTCGTATAATCATCCAAAATGATCAAAAAATCGTGTCTTTCATTTCATGTAATAAAGTCGATCGGTCCGCAGATATCTGTGCATATTAGTTCTAGTGTCTCATTAGCTGTATCGCGTACCTTTCTAAACGGAAGTCTTGTTTGTTTGGCATTTAAGCAAGTGTCGCATATTTTATCAATTTCATCCACATCTTTTCCTTTGATATCCAAGTCGTCGGTTAGTTCTATTAATTTTTTCTATCCTTCTTTGTGTCTGTGTCCAAGTCTTGCTGCACAATGCCACATTGTTGCCTTTTCCGCTCCATTTACTGTCAAGTTAGCTTTTTCTTTCATTGTTGCTTCTAAATCTACTCCGAATAGCCCGTTCTGCAATTTTTTTCATCTTAACATTACTTGATCTGAGTATTTGATAGTTACTTTATCCTTCGTGAATGTCACTCCGCCGTTGTTATCTGTAATGGCTCCTACAGGTAATAGATTTGTCGTTAAGTCTGGAATATACATCATTTCCCATACCGTGAATCCTCATTATCTCATCTTTTTTTGCTACTTGCACTTCAGCATTTGTTTGTATCATATTATTCAGCTTACCTTTCTCATTTATCATGTGGGTCATGGTGCCTGAGTCCACTATCCACGTGAGTTCATCTCGTGCATTATTTGCTGGAAAAGCTATTTTATTTTTGTATTGATTTCCCTTATGCTTCCTATCACGGAAATGGTAGTCCTTTTCCAAATGATTGTTTTTCTTACAGATTCTACAAGGACTGACTGTGTTTACTTTTCTGTAATGTTCGGTTTGGTAATTTTGCTGTTTGTTTATGGGACAAGACTTTCCGTTACTTGACGATCCCGTTCGGCAGTTTCTTGCTATGCGTCCGACCTTGTGTTACTTTCCATCTTATTTTCCAATCTTTATTCGACACCTTTATTTCAAGCACAATGCACTGGGCCCATAACTTATTGATTTATTTCTTTCACCTTTACGGACGACAAGATACGCTCTCCTATCTGATTTGATTGCCAAAAGTACCTTTTAAGACAGACTACACTACAAGACAGATTACAGCTGTAATTTATAGAAGTCTCTCTGCACTCGTCCGTAAACATACGCCACTTCTTAAAACTTACCGACGTTTGTTTCAAAGAGATTGAAATGCTTTGCCACATCTATTATACTCACCAAATTTTGCTCCATCTGATTATTTCATTTTCTTCAAAACTCTCTCTCAAAGAAAAACATCCAAAAACACGGAAGAAATAAATTTGCATATATCTAAAATTATATATATTTAAAAGGAAAAGTTATATATTAAAGAAGTAAATTACCTGAGAAATCTAATACTATTAAATTTTTTCATTTGGTACTTAACTGATACAAAGAAATGGTGAAAGAATTTATTGCACGACTCAATATTATATGTATGTTTCCAATGTACATATACGTATTAAAGTATTAAAAGTAATCACATCTATCTCAAAATCATAACTAATAATGATATTGATGTATATCTTATAATTAGTTGTTTCAAGCATATTGATAGACAACTTTTTAAAATAATAAACTTTTAAGTGAAGGAGGATTTAAGGTTCGGGATGCATAATGGAAGGATTTTAAGTAATTATGAAAGAGAGAATGCGTTTCGTCTCGGAGTCACTGCCTAGACTCATCATCAGTGGGGCTGATGACAGCGACTCCTTACCCCAGACGCTTGTTGTTATAACTACTCGCTAGACTGGATTGGTATTGGTGGTCACCCTCCTAGCGGTGTTCCATACACTGCTTGATTAACGTCGGAGATCGGTAGGACCTCAACGTTAGGCGCGCAGCCACTTGCGGCTTGTGTCAGTCAGTGTTTGAAACTCATAGTTGAGGAATCCTAGGCCGCTACATGAGCATAAAAATTTTCATTTCATTAATAAATATAATTACTATAGAAATATGTATTTCTTGTTAAATATTGATTCAAGTTAAAAACAATTTTTTCAGGTTAAGATTAATTTAAAAAATTTAATCTATAAAAATAATTTATCATAAAGCAAACATCTTTAGAAATAATTTATTATGAAACAAAATAAGATGACCTTAGAGAATATTATAGAATTCTGAATGTTCGGGAAATTCATTTAGAATGTATTACAAAATACAATTAATAGTTTACTTGTATATGCAAGAATTTATTCGTCCTACTAAAAGTTTTTATTTAAAAGTCTTTGAAGCCAATCGTGTTTCAACATTTGATGAAGTTGATACAAATGCTGGCTTACTCGTTCGAAGCAATCGGTAGAGTCAGTGAGCGTACATATGTATTCTGACAACAGCTGTACGAATCAACAAGCAAAAACATAAACAATTAGTCACACATTAGTAAATCAAATCTATAAAAACGATTCTCTTTCGACAATTCGAAAAATTTCGTCAGTGTTTACTTGGACTGCCTGTTGTTCTCGACAATTAATCGTGAATATGTCATTTGCGCATTATTGGAATTTACTTTTCTAATTCGAGTGCTTTTACCATTCTCCTTCTTCTGTTCCTACTTTTTCCTCATTTTTCTTTCCTTCTGTTATTTCTATTTCATTTTTTTTTTCTCTTCATAATCTCGTATCGTATAATCGATTGTAAGTTTTATGAATGTATTTTATAAAGAAATAAAATTTGTCGAAGGAAAAAGTGAAACGCTCATTCTTATTTCGAATAGAAAACATTTGATACAATTTAAATATGTATTATGGTTAGACTATTTTCATTGTTCTCATTAGCTTTTAACTATGGAAAGCATGCAACAAAAAAGATAACATTTAAATAATCAACATTTTTCTGAAATTAACATATTTCATGATCATTTCACCTAAGAATATATACAGAAGTCGAAATTAACAGACCCTTTTCGGTTTAAAAAAAAATTCTGTTTGAATTTAAATATTTTGTATACAAAAATATCTGTTTTTACGGAATATTTTTGTATGTTTTCATGGAACAGATATTTTAAAATCTGTATCTTTAGAATTTGTATAAAATAATAAAGGAATTTTTAGAACATTTAATTAAAAATCCATTTTTATATTCGAGTACTATTCATTGACTAATATTCAGTGTCAGTATTTGCTACAAATATTAAAAACTTTTTTAATACTGGTAATGATTCTGCTCAAGTTCAGGAACTTTAAAACTGATATCATAAATAATCAAAGTGCATGAGCTTTATTAGAATAATGAATGGAGAAAACAAATATCCAAAATTAGTAAAACTTGTTAAAAAATATTTATGTACCAGCAATATTGACTAGCTCTGAAAGGTTTTTCACAACTAGAAATATTGTTAATTCAAGGCGGACATGCTTACTGGAAAATGTAGATTTATTTTTATACAAAAATATCTAATTTGAAATAATAATTTCATTTTTTTTTTATTCGTTGCCGAAATAAAAACTACATTATAGACATCCGAAAAAATAATTTACAAAATAATAGACACGTAGTTTCAATTATCTCGTGAGAGCCCGGTATTTTGAGATACTATCTAGATAATTTTTATTTACTATAATACATACATACAATGCAATCGACTACACTATATGAAACTCCTTAAACTTGAAAATAAGATTAAGCTTACTGGATTGAGAAAATAGCGACGGAAAGACTGAGAAAAAAATAACACTGAAACTTTTCAATTAAACTAATTTTGAACTCGAAAAATTTTCGAGAATTATAATTCAAAAGAATATTTATTACAGAAACATAAACTAAAACATTTGTTAAAATAATTTTTATTTTAGGCCGATTATTTTTTTTATTTAAATATTCAATGATCGTGATATTTTAAATATTTAGCAAGCTATTTTAATCAAATATTATATTTATTGTTGTTGTAATTCTGTCATCTTAAATTACTGGAATGGTAGATATTGGTCAATTTTGGACCTGGCCGATAAATATTTTATTGCAAAGCATGATTTCGTAAGTTCTAAGGAGATGCATAATTATATATTCTGATATAGATGATAGGAAAATTACAAAAAAATAAATATAAACTACGGAATATCGTCGAAACTTGTTAATTCTTTGGACGTGATTTTTTGTTTTCATTGAAATCAGATCGTATTTTTCTGTAATATTTTTATTTCTAATAAAATATTCTAAAGTACTACTAAAATTAGATACAATTCATCAGCGACAGGTGAAGCACAATGGTAGAAATTGATCAATTTTGAATCTGATTGAGGCAACTAATCAAATCTTGCAAGATATGATTCTATATATTTTAAGGAATTCGAACATATATACATAATCACTTATAAAATTGTACGTATAATTGATAAAAAATTGGCGATATTTTAAATTGTTATAATATTAACATTAAGTTAATAACATTAGTGTCAGACGATGAAATTTAGGATCTCTTGAATTTTTTCGTTTAACTATAATATTCAAGATTCGGTAAAATGGTCGAATTCGAAAAAAGTTCGTGCAACAAGTTTAAAGGGTTCGTGAGACTTCAGTTTTCAAAATCAAGGTGAATCTACTTATGAAAAAATTTTTTCACTAATTCTAGTGTTGGAATATAAGTAAACGAGGAGTCGACAAGACTCCAAGAAAGGAAATTAGACAAAGCATCAGGAAGTGTCTAACTATAGACAAGTCAATGCTCTAAGTTAGGTAAATGACATGCAAATACAAATGGGCAGTTCAGTTCCTCTCCAGTAAAGTGCAATGATGAAGAAATTACCCCGGGAAAAGTGCAAAGTGTGCGAACTTGTGCGAATAAAACTATTCTTGGTCCGCGAACATCGATACGACCGACGTAATTCTATCATCTAGAAACATTTAAATTTTCACAATTTTCGAGAACAAAATTGTTCTTATTTAAAGATATAAAACATTTATTAAGAATAGAAACATCTTGAAGAAAAGGAACTCAGGATTTTCATAGTGAAGATTTCATATTTTAATATGAAGCTTTTGTACGATCTTTTTTCTCGAAGTAATGATAATTTAAAAATAATATCTTATCATCCCGAAGATGATAAGAAAGTTATAAAAAATGAGCATAGATTCTGGAATACCGTTATTAGTTTACCCATTAAACTGATTAATTGCCGTAGTCTAATTGACGTATTCTAAATATTAACGACGATGCGATTTTGTAATTGTTCGAAATCAGATAGCTCGTCGCTATTCAGCTTTTTATGATTTATGACCAAACCGAGTCTCCAATGAACATGGGAAATTCCAACGAATGTTTAAAATGTTTCCTTTGTAAGAAATATTGTAATAAAGAGAGGATCTGGCCACAGAGTAGGGAGGATTGTATTTGATTACTGAGCACTTACCACAGAACCGAATTCGAAAGGTCGCGAATTTCTCGAAAAATAAGCAGATTTGTTAAATTGCAGATCACATCCAAAATATTATAAAACTATTGTTACGTGTAAAAAAAGCCTCACCTTAACATCGTGCTTCTCCCACCACATTCATGCTTCCTCTTTTCTTCTCTATCTTTTCCTTGCATTCCTTCACTTGACTAACAAGCCATCTGGTATAATTAAACGCACTACAACTAAAAATTATTACTTAAACCTACGATGTTACAATGATTTTAAAATATGTATTAGAATCATATCCTGCAAAAACTTTCATTGCTAGATCCAGAATTGGATAATTTATCTATTTCTTATTTAATACAAGAAAAAAGTTTTTTTTCTAATTGAAATTGTAGTTTGATCAATACTTGATCGTAGGTATTAATTTAGCGTTGAATTACTTAATTCTAGAATTTTTAATTTAAATTAATTTAACTAATCTCCTTTACATGGAGAATATCTAATTTTATTTCGTATTTTACATAAATTACTACAGTCATTTGTAATTCAACTATTTTAAGATCAATAATATTTTCAATAACTTTGTTTTCTATTATTGTTATTTGTTATTGTTATTGTTATTGTAACTCTGCTATCTTAAATTATGTTTTACAAACGTTTCTTTTAAGTTTTAATTATAATTGATTAACACTTGGCATTGTTCAGTAATTCTAGAGATCGTTGATGTCAATTTAGTATTACAATTATTAATTTAAATGAATTTTGTTACTAATCTATCTTACGGAAAGTGCAAAATAAAATTAAATATTTTAAATTTTAAATATTCTATATTTTAAATCTTACGTAAATTATTAGATTTATTTATGACATAACGATATGATGATTTATGTCGAAAAGGTCAATAGTATTTTTCAAAATGTTATAAATATATAAAGTATGTTTTACATAATACAATTACAAATTTGGCTATTTCACAAATAATATGAAATGTAAAGATACTGAAACCTAAGTTAAAGAAATCTAAAGATAATTATAAACTTTTCTGTGTTAAAGAAATTTAATTATTTACTTTTGAAATAAATAGAATTAAATAATCGATAAATTACAACTTGAATTAAAAAAAGAAAACACTCTTTAATAAATCTATTTAAAGAATAGTAAAATTTGTACAAAAAGTTTAAAATCGTAAACCAATATAGTGATTATTATACAATATATATGTACATGGAATATGCAGAATGTTCTCATAATGGTTAAATCACCAAACTTTAGATATGAATTTAGGACCCTAAAACAAACAAATTTTTTCCTTTAGGAGTATGCTCGCAAATACTTTCTTCAAGAGATATTTATTACTAAAATTGTAGAATTTAGTAATGTATGCCATCGAAATAATTCAGGTTTATTACGTATAAAGAAAATTGTTGTATTTGCTACTAAAAATAATTCTAATTATTATGTTTGTAATTAATTTGTATTGTAATTAATATATTGCTCAAAATGGTTACCATTAGCTTGGGACGAACATTACACCTATTAATAACAGAAAAAGTGGCCGACACTGTACGCCTATTATTTCGTTACACGCTTGCATTTTCAATTTTAATGTTTCAACGTTATTAAC
>KQ435889.1:67570-80712 GCA_001276565.1 Melipona quadrifasciata
GAGCGGTGAAGCGCGCTAAACTCGATAGCTGGCAACGTTTTGTCACATCGCACGGGAACTCGGAACCCTGAAGCATCGTCTACAAGCTCCAGGCGGTAAAATTCCCGATCAGAGATGTGCTGAGCACTCTCCGGCGTAGTAGCAAAGATTTGACAAAAGATGCCAGCCAGTTTACTTCTGGACGTTCACGTTCCAAATGACCTAGAGGATCACGACACCCCCGAACAGAGGCGTATAAGAGAAGCTGCTCGCCTGCCGCCTAGCACCGATGATGCTCTTCCCGTTTTGCATCGTAAAATTGTCACCGCCTTCAAGTCCATGAGAAACGTCAAGGACCTCATTAAGGTTTGTGCGCTCAAGGTCGTTTCTAAAGTGATCTCGGGTCAGCTGGTACGGCTTTTCAACGGGTGCCTTCGCTGGGGCGATTTTCGCTGCCTGGAAGGTTGGTTCACTCAGGATCTTCCTTAAGTATAAAGGGAGGGCGAGAAGGACCCGAAATCATACAGACCGATTTGCCTCCTCTTCGTAATAGGAAAACCTTTCGAGAAATTGATCATGTCACGACTAAACTGGACGTCATTAGCCCCGGAACGGATCTCCTCCCGACAGTTCGGATTCACAAAGTCGGCAGAAGACGCGATCGCGAAGCGTACTTCCGAGCACCGATACGTTGTGGCGTTGCTCTTCGACATCTCGGGGGCTTTCGACAATGTCTCGTGGCCCCCAGTTCTAAAGAGCCTCAGGGATTGGGAATGCTCTCGAAACGTCTTCGAGATCATGGCTAGCTATTTCAGTGACCGCCGCGTGGTCCTCGAGATAGGATCTTCTAGCGTTTCCAAGCTGGCCACGAGGGGCTGCCCGCAAAGCTCAGTCCTCGGTCCCGCTTGCTAGAACCTTATGTTTGACGACCTTCTCAGGTTACTAGAGTCATCGGTAGGGAATAATATTGTCGCCTATGCGAATGATTTCCTCGTCGTTATCGAAGGAGACAGCAGGTGAGAATTAGAAGAAAAGGGACAGGGATTAGCAAATTTAATTAACTGGTGTATGTCAGCGAAATTAGAATTATTAGTGGGAAAGACGGGAGCCATTATATTGAAAAATGGGTTTATATACAGGGCGCTGATAAGCAGACGGGGAGAAGCGCGACCGGACGGAAGCATAAAGCGATCCGCTCTTCGAAAGCAGACTTAGCGAGTAGGCCGTCGACTATTCGATTAGGTTCGTACGATCAAGTTCAAGCGCGAAGTTAGATACTTGGACGTCCATTTCGGCTATTAGATGAACGTGAGTGTGCACTGCTCACACCTAGAGAACAAAATAGGGAAACTATTTGGTAAATTAGCTAGATTAGTCAGCTGTCGGTGGCGACTTCGGCACGGCACGCTGTCAACGATTTATCGCGGCGTGCTCACTCCCATAGTGGAGTACGCAGCCTCCGAATGAGCTGACCTCTGCACGGAAACTTCGGCAAGGAAGCTCCGCGCAGCACGGTGACAGGCTCTCCTGGCATTTACCGGAGTGTATAGGACCGCATTGTAGGAGCCTTTGCGTTATCGTGGGCGCGATCACCATCGACCTTCTACTCGAGAAGCACAAGGCCCTCTTCAATCTCCTCAAGGGCGAGAGACGAAATTAGAGATATTAGGCAATACGTGAACAGCGAAGTGTGCAAGGTGTGGCAGACCCGGTGGACAGCTTCCCACATGGGCCACACAACGCACGCCTACTTCAAGAATATCGAGTCGAGAATCAATTCAATCTAGCTCGTATATACGCATTCATTCACCCGAGATCGGGCCTTCTAGGGCGACAAGATCTCATATTGGTCTCCCGGAACAGCACGCAGTATTGTCTGGTTCGGTGACATGTTCGACGTACATGTCCTGGGACCAGGCGATGGTTTCGGACATCAACAGCTGTCTCATCAGGCCAGCGTAACCTGATGAGTCTCGCAGCAGGGTCAGCAAGCGATCATTGTGCGGATGCCATACACCCAGGGAGCCTACAACGGAGCTGTCGACATGGAGAGTGTAACCGCGCCCACTCAGCGAGTCAGCGAGCGAGTGATACTTAAGTATCTTCTCAAACCACGCTTTCTCGAGCGCTTCGAAAGTGTTCTCAAAGGGCGGCGTTACGTCGACTATGATGACTGTTCTCGACGGCTCGTGCGTCACGACCAGGTCGGGACGCAGCACCGCGAGATCTTCGCCCACGCCTGGAACATGCTGGTTGACCCGCAGATAGCCTAGGAGCCTGAAGGTCGCGGCAAGTCGCTCGACAATACGGTTCTACCGTAATTGACGAATGTCCGTTTTGGGGTCGCAGTGGCAGAGCACGTGGGGTAGGGTTTAGGTTAGGTTTCCGGCTCAAAGCCGCACCGACGACATCTCCTGTCAGTGTCGCCTCATCGGCGCGCCCCATTTAAGGGGAGCACGTCGAGGCGCGCGCAGTGAACGAAGCGCCAATCGGCGAAGTGATTACTCACCCCATGACGGGCAGTCGCGTCGAAAACCTTCCCCTGATCACGTTTCTTCAACATTCTATCAATCGCGTTTCTTCAATGTCTATCGTGGGGTGAGAGAAAAGAAGACAACATAAAAGTCAGATGGTGTTAACGTTGCTATAATTAGATTAAACCAGTACTTACGTAATATGTATAAGTTTACTATACAATTTTGTTTAACTTTAAATATTTCAGATATTTGAATCTAGATATTTGAATTACAGTCCTAATACTTGTTTTCAATCTGACTAACGAGGGTCATTTGAAACTATATCCCACATAGTACACTATAGAATAAATATTAGCTCAAAATATATTTACACAAAAATTTAAAAAAAGAAAAACGTAACGCCGACATAAAGCGGTACCCATTTAAATTATCCGAGAACCAGTGCTTTATTTATAACTTAATTTATCGAGTATTGTCTAAATTTACATTAGGGCACAATTATCTCCAATAAACGCGAGATTACAATTTATTTGATTCGCTTCTTAATGGTCTAGCACTAGACATTTATAAGGCTTAGTATCAAAGCTATAGTTTGCCTTGTTATGTTTTCTCTTTCGCGTATATCGATCTCGTCTTAATTATACTATTTGCACTTATTATTTTAGCTTACTACATTATCTTACTTATATTGCAGAAAAAAATAATATTGCATGAGCATTGACAAAAATAGGAAAAAATACTGTATTTATTCTAATTTTTCGTCTAGATTAACATTGGTTTCTGTTATTCGAAGTAGTTTATGTATTAGAATTATGTACTCTTGTACTCTTCATTGTGGATAGATAACTATCTATAACGTATCTTTTGTGAGAATAGGTAAACAACTTGAAACTGAAACTACTCGTAAGTAAAGTACAACAATAGAAATCGTAGCGTGTAAAACATACAAGCATGAGCACAAGATTAACATTAAATTTCCATAACAGTCGGTATTTTTCCAATTAGTCCAAAAGACACGTGACTAGAGACAAGAAAATGTGTATCACAAATATATTCAATTTGCCAATTTGCCGATTTTTCCGCCCAAGGTGAAACGACTAACACAATTTCACCATGTAGAAACTAGTAATTTCTGCACCTTTTTCCTTTCATTCTGAAAGCGCCGTAGTGAATAAACAATTAGTATGAACAGCAATATACTCATGGATCCTATAGATAGATATAGAAAGTCATATACAATAGATGTAATAGAACTTTCACATGTCATAACAATTCTGTTTTAGATATATATATTACGAGTAGGCTGTAGATTTCCATTTTAAATGAAATTTTAAAGTATAAACAGAATGCACATAATATGAAGAGTATACAAAATATGCAAAGTGCAGTGCTATTGTTAAATTTATTAAATAAAACAACATTTCACCATAATTTTCTTTTGGATATACTTTAAAAGCATGTATAAAATCTGTAATCCACATACCTATTTTCGTAGAATGCTAAATAAAATTTTATTTATAGAGAAAATAATAAGTCACTGTTCCCAGTTTTTCGCCACCGACCTCCTTTCCCGGGGTCGTGGCGTATGGAACCTTCTCGAACCAGGATTGCGTCAGCCACAAAGGGACCGCCGTAACATCTTTCGTAGCTCGGGGTAAAAACAAAGGCAGGACATAACTGTCCTCCTGCCCATATATGGGCACGTCATACGAAGATTACTCCAGCTTTCGTCCAGACATGTGACCGTCCTGTAATAAGGGTACCGAGATTATATATACTTCTCCCTCGGTCCCGGAAGGCATTCGTCACAAAGAATCATCGCGTCAAAAGGAAGTCGTCTCGAGTAAGCCACAGGTGTCGGGTCAAAGTCCGAAAAAAGTCCTTTCGGCCTCATGAGCGTAGCGTTATTAAAACCGCGAGCTTTGTAAATACGACACAAAGCGATACCGAGGACTAACGCCCCACCCATACTAGCGCGTAGATAATAAAAAATATACAGTCCACTCAACAATTAATTCAACACGATCTCGTCACGTATCCGGGCGCGCTAACAGTCACCGATATAGTTTGTTCCTCCAATTTGTTATAAAACGATTGTTCTTGTTGTTGTTATTATCGTCGTTGAATTAAACAAATGTTCATCCAGAAATGTTTATTCATTTTGAAGAAAAAGCACTCACTAGTTAGAGAAATTTTTAATATTAATTGATGAAACACAGCCACATTCGGCAAAGAGAGTGTAATATGGATAACAACATTACTAAAAATTATAGTAATGTTGTTATCCATATTATAAAATTCGAAAATGTCATACGAAAATATTTCAAAAGTAACATCAATCTGTTTATGTATCTCAAAAACAATCTTAAAATAGTCTAAACATTTCCTCTTGATTCCTGTAACAATATTGATTCTACACACAATTTCAATGGTGTTTCCAGTTCTTTGCCCAAATTAGTATTTTGATATTCTCTGCGAATGAACTCCTTTATTGCAATCTGATCTTTACTGAAAATAAACTTCTTCATTTCAACCTTAGAAACGATAAAAATATTTTGTCATACTCGAAAAATATATGTTGCGAAAAAATTAACACTCACTGCAGAAAATATTTGTAAAAATGTTTTAGAACAGGCAATTTGCCTGTTTGTCTAGCACACTCCTTCACAAAATTGAAAAAGGTACACTTTCGATGTATCACTAATCCATGATAAAATAATAATTTAAAGATAGTATACAACCTGACTTACCCAATAAGTGTATAATGAACTAATCCTTTCTCTGGTAAGCAACAATTTTCAAATTGCACATACATTACCATAAAACTTAGAAATAAGCGAGGACATTTGAGTTTGATTAATATTTTCCACTATGCTATAGAGACAACTTTTTCTTAAAATGAGACATAATGTGTGTAGAAACTGCAGGAAAATACGTGGTGAAAGGATAAAAACATTTACTATAAATCCTACACTGATCGATAATCATTCTCCTCTCATACGTAATTTACAAGCTGTATCTCACGACGGTGTCAACATTTTTCTCCTCTGTACCTTTCTGTGAAATGTGTGAAGCTACGACCACAGTCAAACGTGTTTCAGTTGTCGAAGAGAATGAACTTTATTGGCTATAAGTATTATAAACTCGTGAAATGTTGTTTTTCCATAATTAGATTGACATCGTACAAATCAGTGCATTATATACAACAATCGTATGTTTCATACTTCTTACAATTAGTTCAACATTTTGCGAAGAATATTCCATTTATAGGAAACACAATGACATATCCAGTTTTCTCATATATTGATGCATTACCTACGAAAGAATTCACCTTTTCTGTTATCAGTTGTTACAATTTTTTGCTGTAAAGAACAATACTTACAACTTTCAATTGCTTTCATGGCAAGCAAGCTTTACAATTGTATTAACAAGTATAAACATAATATGTGGTTTACTTGCGAATTCTGTGACTTACTTGCGAAATCACTGATGGTTTAGTTAATTTTAATCAGTCATTATAATATTGTGTCATTGTTATTCGGGGAATTTTCTGATACATTGTGAAACAATCGCGATACGAAATTACCTTATATAATTTCATCCAAAAATTTTTTGTGAAGTGGGACGATTCAGACTTTTCTGCATGAAGAAATTTATTATTTTATTTTTAAATCTATTTATTCAAGGGCAATGGCTCGCTTTTTCATGCCGGCAGGACATTTAGGACAAGAAGTCCTAAAGGCCCCTACATGTTAAAACAGCGATGCGTGTGTGAAGATTTATTAAGGTCCCAAGTTCAATTACTGACTCAGACGTCAACTCAATAAACAGCAGATGTTACTAAACATAAGGTACCTCTTCTCTACCTCATGAAGTCATATATATATACCCAAGTAAAGAAGATGAATAAACGCATTGCTCTTCAAGTCTACCTCTCTAGTTTGTGCTCCTGCAAGACCCCTTCGTTATTATATTCATACGTGGTTATACACATTGATATTTCACATTAAAAGTGTTATACTCACTCTAAGTATGAGTATTAGAGCCTAACTTTAGAGTTAACCAAGTGTTAATTTTTCTTTAAAGTCATCGTGGTAATAGCCCGTGAAACATGCATCGATTTCTAGGTTTCATGAAACCTGCATCAGAATCATTTTGCTCCCACACTACCGAATCTTCAGTTTTTCGTGTGATGCCAACGTTGAAACACGTGTTTTAAAATGTCGGATCGTCTTCCAGCTCCAATATTATTGTTATTAATAAGAAATTTATTATTACTTACAAAAAATATTAAATTACTAAAAGGAAATGGGTTTAAAGATGATCCAGAGAAATAGATTTTCTAATTCCGCGTTATGAAAAGAGCTAAATGAACCGTATGATTATAGAAACTGCTAAATTTATAATATCAGTATTTTTTCTTTTCTTTTTTTGTGCATTACTATCTGTAATTGAGTTTTCTAAAATTGATTCTGTATTTTCTTCTTCCGTAATATCTTTTATTCTCCAAAACAAACATATTAAGAAAAAGTATCCAGTTCATTTTTCCTATTTTGGGTATAGAATTATTTTTTCAATTTTCCAAGAATGAAGAAAAATGAAGAATAGTTGCTGCAGAATTTAAACAACGATGGAATTTTGATACACGCTGTGAAGCAATAGATGACAGACATATTAACATCATCAAACCTGCATATAGTGGATTTATAAATTTCTCCCAAAATTCTTTATCAATCACCATTTTGTTGAACTGTCTGTTTATTCTGGCTGATTCTCACTCGGAATATTGTTCACCACCTGAAACGGGATTCTGGTTCTTGCATCGAGGCCACTTGAAGGCGAGAAGGCGAGAAGGCGAGAAGGCATTGTCATTTTGCCGTCAATAACGAAAAAAAGAACATAACGAAATAGATGTGGCGTACCTATATGAACAAAAGAAGAAGAATAATTATAAGACGTAAGTTTTAACACTATTCTCTTATGTTTAATATAAAATAAACTGTTATATTCAATTGAATAACTAAATCCACTAAACATATCGATTTTAATTTTATTACTTTTTATTTACAGCATTATTTTTTATTCGCATTATAAATATAAATTATAAGTATAATTTGTGTATATTCAATATTATTCGATTTTGCTCATAATTCCAAAATTGAAAGGTTTATGTATATATGATTGTTCAAAATTGAATTAGTTCAAAAATATAGTAAATAAACTACGAAACAAACAATTTGTCTAATTTGTTTAACAAATTTGTTTATAAAATTAATGAAACAATGACTAAACAAAGATTAAATATATCATATATATCACATTGTACATCATTGAATATTTGTTGAAAATATTTATGACACTTGAAATAACTATTTCAAATAGTCACTAGAATTAGTCAGTTAGTTCGGTTGAAATTACAGTTCATTTTACAGGACCTCCTTCTATCGAAATCGTATCATTTCGCTATACTTCACCACACGGTGAAAGATTCAAGCGTTTCGAACCGAATCGATATTGCCCGGTCGATCGAGCCACAACAATCATTTTCAGCTATGTATCATCTTTTCTAGTAGGAATTTTTCAAGATAGGAATGGGTACAGGATATAAAACATGATTGAAATCACATGCAAGACAAAGAAGAATTTAAAATAGTCAAAACATACATTACGATTGAAAGTCGTCAAATATAAGTATTAAAAGTAAATTAGTTTCCTCTCATAATAAAGTGATGAGGAAATATTTGACAGTAATATTTTACATTAAAATATATATCAGTTCACGTTTAATAAAAGCTATTCTACAATTTAACGTGCATCCTGTTTCATATTACCAAAACTTTATTATGTAGCCGTATATATTATAGCTATAATAATTATAATCAAAAAATGCTTTCTTTAATCTCGAATAATACGGAAATCAGCAAACATAAATTTATAATATTGTGCATGTTTGGGAGACATTCCATCCTGCAATACCCACGGTCTGGGTGCAGGCGCGTCGGGGAAAGTTTATGTGTTTTAAATGACCTGAGTCTACAGCCATGTGGCCTCTGTCACGACAAAACGTCGTCGAAAAAGCCGTCTGGCCGAGCTTTATTCTACAACAGACAAGGCCCTCGACCGTGGATTGAAGCATGGAATCAACTTTCCCGAACACGTGCGAAACACGGGCCCGCAAGATCACCCAAAACGGCAACGGGCATCCGTCTTTCATGCCCCAGCTTGGGCCCGCGATTTCTTGAAGCCGAAGGAAAGGGGACCGAGAGAGTGTCCGTGCTTTCCTTCGGCTTGCAAGTTAGAATTGGATCGACTTCCAAGCAACACGGGTCATCTCTCGCGACATTAGAATTAACACCGAGGGGAAAACTCCTGATATCACGTGCGCGCGAACATACATACAGTCCATTAATAACAAAGATCTCGCATCGCTACACACGTGCAAACAGTGCATAAATTTATCATATGATTCATATTTGTGCACATGGTTTCCAAATACTAATGATATAACTATAATTTAAATTAGCCTAATTTCATGTGACTTAATCTTAAATTCACAATATTTTTATGCTATATACATGTTAGTTCGTATTTTATATAACATGCAGTATAAAGATATAATTATTTTGGTTGTTTCTGACAAGTATTGTACATTTTCTCGTGGAAAGGAATAAACTGTTGAGCAAAAGTAGTTGCGACTAGTCAAATTGAAATACCAGTTGAATTTAAACACAATCGAATTTTCAAATCCTTTTTGTAACAAATTGACGCAGTATTCAAATTCTAATTATTTTAATAGAGGAAAGTATAATATTATGGCTCCCTATTGGTAATTTAGATTCCTCGTCCTTTCTATATTTATAATAAAAAAGGTTTTTGGATGCAAATATCTTTCTTTTTTACTAGCTATAGACACAGTGGAAAATGTTTACACTAAATGTCACGAAACTATTGAAGATAAGCATAAATTATCTAATTTATAAAACGAAAGTTTTTCATTCTGCTGAAAAAAGAACGTTTTCGAAGGTTATTAAAGAATTGAGACATAATACGGTATGATCCATTAAATAAAATGAAACAAAATTTTGAGCGGCTTAGAGAAAGAAGGAGAGCTCTACTATAAAATTTTAACTGCGTATTTTTATTAATTTCTAAGATGTTAATGACTCTCGTCTCTATACAGATATTACTGATACTGATGACAATATAATCTATATATGTATACATTATATATTATGTATTATATTATATCAATAATATAATATATATATTATATTATATCAATAAAAAAAATCAATAACATCTGTGAAGGGTTTCGAGGTGATGATGGGTAAATGGTTGGATGAATTAAAGGAATGAAAGGATTTGGATGAGAGAGAAAGGCGAAGGTTGCGGCGTTTCGTCTCGGAGTCGCTGCCTGGACTCATCGTTAGTGGGGCTCTGATGGCAGGCGACTTTTAGCCCAAGACGCTTGGGTTGTGTATCTTACTATTCCCGCTAGGCTGGACCCGGTCAACCCAATCCTATCGGTGTTCCGCATTTTAACTCGCTTAACATCGAGATCGACTTCGACGCTAGGCGCACAACTACGTTTTTTTTTTTATAAGCGTTTATTAGTGCCAATATGTACAATGATATTTACAAGATTTATACGTTTGGATAACTACTATGGAAGAGGCCTGTTTCGGATTATCAGCACCAACCCTGGTGAACGCATAATCTTGATTAGTAGTTTTCTTGATTACATTTAATGTTGTCTTGTTAATATAATTCGCGTTAAATTTTTTTTTTCTTTGCTTATTATGGGTGTTTATTTTTGTTATACAACAAGGCACTGCAGTTGTATAATATTTTGTGTCTGGTCTTTGATTTGTAAGAGGGGATTGAGAAGATGGTGAGTGGGAAGGGGGAAGAGAACAGGAATGGGATCTTTATATTTATTCTTAGAATAGTTTGGGATGTAGCCGGAGAGGTTCTAAGTAATGTTTGGGACACTCGATGGCCGACTGCCTTTTTTTCATTTATGATGCCGTTAGGCTCTTGCCGTAATAGCGAATATTACTTTATGAGGCCTTATGGGTACTGTTTAGGGATGCGTCCCTAACATTGCCTTCATTTGTTCGTCCGGTGTCGAGGGCCAGAGGGAAACGTCTTCTTTTCTTTTGTTTCATCCTTCCACTTGTTTATTTTTTTTGTAAATTCATTTTGCTGGGTCTTCGGTCTCGGTGTCTTATTTGTTTTTTCGTTATAAGCACCAGTATTTTTTAGTGTTGTATTTGATTTTTGTGTTGTATTCTGTTAGTTTGTACTTGAATCGGATTTTTGGTTCGTTTTTTGATAAGTTACTGCTATATGGTATTGTTTTGTTGTAAGTTTCTCTATTGTAGTGGTAAATAATTGGGAGTTTTCCGCTATTTTGTATGTGTGATGTGCTGTCTAAATGTATAAATGATTCCGGTGGTGTGTATCCTGTTTGTTTTGTTCTTTCGTAGTATTGTGGATTGGGATAGATTGAGTGGAGTATTAAACTATTGCTGTGGATGTTGGGTATGTTTGCCCAATGGTTTCTTATTGTTTTTAGAACAAACAGATCTATCCTTGTTATTCTGGCTTCTTTGTACAATCGACGGTTGCTTATTGTTTTTGTGAAGTTTGATTCTGTCTTATACATGTTTATGCATGCTCTGAGACATTTGCGTTCGAAAATGCGTATCTTTTCCATGGTGCTGGCGTTGATATTATACCATATGGGGCATCCATAGGTTATTATCGGGCGAACTAAAAGTTTGTAACAAAGGAGTTTTACTTCTTTGTTAAGGTCTTTTGAGTAAAAGATACGTTTGTTCGCGATGAATGCTTTTTGAGCATTGTCTATTTGTAATTTGACGTGTTCATTATAGTTCAGTTTGAAGTCTAGATGTACGCCTAAATAGCGGACGACTTTCTTTTGCGACACTTCGTTAGTGAGGTTTTTGTGGTTGTAAATGGTGAATTTTTTAGTGTTGGTTCTTACATCCGAATTTGCCTCGGATATTCTCGATATGTATGGTCTGAATAGTATAGTTTCGCATTTTTTAATGTTAATTTTTAATTTCCACGTATGGAAATATTCTTGTACTTTATTAAATAGTTGTTGCAGATCTTTTTTTATTACTGATGGTTTATTGTCCTTTATATATATTACCATGTCGTCCGCAAAAGCTATTATTGCTTTTTTGCCGTCACTATTTAGGTTATACATCCGTAGCAGGTCGCTGATGTAAATGCTGTACAGGATGGGGGAGTTTACTGTACCTTGTTGGAGGCCGTTTTCTACTTTGTACGGTCTCGAGGTATTGTTGTTCTCGTTTATTTGGAATTGCTTGTCGTGAAGCATATTCCATAGTATTTTTATTAAGTGCGGTGAGAATTTTTTTTTTATTAATTTGTAGAATAGACTATTCAGCCAAACCGAGTCGAAAGCTTTTTTTATGTCGATGAGCACTGCCCCGACGCAATCGCCCGCGTTTCTTGCCCAGCATATGTCGGATGTAAATTTTGTAATTGCGTGGATTGTTGAGTGTTTGTGTCTGAATCCAAATTGAGTATTGGGATTAAGTTGTTGTCTGTGCAGAATGAATTTATGGAGTTGATTATTATTGATTCAAATACTTTGCTGATTTTGGGTAAGAGGCTGATCGGTCGATAGTTGTCTGGACTGGAGCCATCCTTTCCCTTTTTTTTTAGCGCTTTCACTTTTGCAATTTTCCATTTTACGGGATAGTAGTATGAATTCAGGCAGTTGTTGAATATTATTGTGTAGTTGTATATATATAGTGGTGGTAGATTTTTTAGGGCTATGTTAGATACGTTGTCGTAGCTCGAGGATCTTTTGTTGTTTAGTTTTAGTTTGTTGTATGATGTGAATATATTCGGTGGGGTGGCTTCTGTGTTTGAGTTGTCTGATGTACTTGTGTCATCGAATGTGCATATCGATCTGTTGTTTAGTTTGTCTTCGGTTATTTCGTGACGTAGACAATTGATTTTTTGTTTAATTATGGTTGTTAATTGTGATTTACCCATATGGTCGTTTTGGGTGTGGGCTGTCTCGAAGTGAGCTCCTAATATGTTTAGTTTGTCTTGTGTTTCTGAGATGATTAAATTTTTGTCTTTGTCTGTTTGTAGTTTGTCTCGTGCTAAGTTTGCTTTTTTGATTAGGTGTGTGTATGTGAGTTGGGTATTTTTAGGGTGTCTATGTTGTTTTGCGTTGGGGTGCGGAAGATGCTGTTTATTGATGGGAAGAAGTCTTTCTGTTTCTGTAGTGTGATATTTGAAATCTTGTGTTTCCAATATTGGCTTACTGAGTTTCGGAATGCTTTTTTGATTTCGCGTCGAATGGCCTTTAGTATGTGCTTAAGTACGGTTATGAGTAAGTCATTGTCAGGGCTGTATTTGTTTAATCTTGTTAATTTGTTTATTTTTGTTATTAGTTGGCTTTTTTGTTTCTTTAGTTTCTGTATCCGTGGGGTGATGTATCTGTCTGTTGAGTTGTACTTGTTGTTTGCGTTCCCTACTGCATGATCTACTGCGTTTGTGATGTTTGTGTCGAGCTGTTCGATATATTTGTCAATCTCGTCTGTTGTTAGATTTCTGTCGTTCGGTATGTCTATATTGTTATTACTGTTTAAGTGTGCTCTGAACTTGGGCCAG
>KQ435889.1:84760-96174 GCA_001276565.1 Melipona quadrifasciata
TGTGTCGAGCTGTTCGATATATTTGTCAATCTCGTCTGTTGTTAGATTTCTGTCATTCGGTATGGCTATGTTGTTGTTTCAGTGCGCTATGAATTTGGGCCAGTCCGCTTTATTGTAGTTATATTTTATGTTGTTATTGATTTTGTTTATTTCAAAGTGTTCGTGTGTATTTAGTGAAATTTTTATGGATACTATTCTGTGGTCGCTGTCGTATTTGTAAGATTTAAATTTATTGTGTGTTGTTAGGTCTTGGAAGTGTAGTCTGTTGTCTGCTATGCATATGTCGAGAAATGATCCGCTTTTGGGATATGTCGGGACTTCTGTGCGTAGTAATGCAAGTCTGTAGGATATTTGGTTTGTATTGAGCCAATTGTACAATGCTATCCCTTTGCTGTTGTTTGTGGTGTTGTTCCATGCACTGTATTTTGCGTTTAGATCGCCTGGTAGGAGAAAGTAGTTATTGTTTTTGTATATTTTTAGGTTTTCGAAAATTTTGTTTAATTCTGCCGTGAATTCGCTCTTACCCCTGCTTGTGGCATAGGCTGCTATCAAGTACAGATTGTTATCGTTTTGTAATTTTAATTTTATGATAGTTGTTTCGAACGTTGGCTTGGTTGGATAGTCTGTTTGAATTGTTTCGAACTTTATGTTGTTTTTTATTAATATTCCTGTGCTCCTGCCCTGTTTGGCATTTTGTCTGTCATTCCTGATAAATGTGCAGTTTTTGAATTGTAATATGTGTCTTGCGTTTAATTTGATTTCGCAAAGAAGGACCACATCTGGTTCGTGTTTTTTAAGTAGTTCTGTTAGAGAAGCTCTTTTTTCGTTGGAGATTATCGAGTTTACGTTAATTTCTAAAATGTTCAGTGTTCACGTTTTTATTTTTTCTGTCTTTGTTGTGTTGGGATTTCTGTTCATCTAAAACTGTCAAATGCTTCTGCTAGGGTTGCGATTTTGCTTGCGTTATCTTCTATGTGTTCGAGAAGTCGGTCTATTTGGTTTTGTATTGTTGTTTCTATGGCTGATTTTATTAGTTCTATTGTTGCGTTCTGATTATGTTGAGATGGTTGAGATGGTGTGTGTGTCTGTTTCTTTGTTTTTTTCTGTTGTTTTTGTTCTTGCTACGATATCGCTAAACGATATTCCTTTTTCTATGAATTTATTTGTGATTCCGTATTTTATTTTTTTTTTTTTTTGCTGCTTTTATGGCTGCTTTTTTTTCTTCAATTTTTTATTTCATTTCATTAAGTTTTGGACATCCTCTGTATGAGGCGGGATGTCCGAAGCTTTTGCAATTGATACAGTATGGCTGTGTGTTAGGTTGGGATTCCCTATTGCGAGGGCATTCTCCTGGTTTGTGTGGAACGTTGCATTTTACGCAACGGTACTCTAGGTTGCAATTGGTGGCTATGTGTCCGATTCTTTGGCATCTCTTGCATTGGATGTGGTCTTTCTTTGCGATTTTTTCCCATCTTATGTAAGTGTGGAGTATTGTTTTTATTTGTTTTAAATTATTTATGTTGCTGTTTGGTGTTATTTGAACAATGTATATAGGGAGCGATCTTTTCTCTGATATTGACTTTTCTGTTGTGAACTTTTTTACTGTTGTGAATTTTATGTTTTCGATGTTTTTTTTGTTTAGCCTTCCAGGTCTTTTAATAAAATTGTTTGGTTTTTTCTGTTTTTGGTGTGTATGTGAAGTATTGTATTTTATTTAGCTTAAGTGTCTCACACGCCACTTTGTAGTCCTCTAACGTTTCTGTTTGTAGTGTTTTTTTGTTATTATTAATTCTTTTGATGTAAAAATTTTTTTTAATTTTTTTCTCTAATATGCTTTTTGTTTATCTGCTCGTTTCCATAGAGGATTATTGGTGGGCGTTGTTTTTGTTTGTTGCTGTCATTATTCTTGTTCGGTCGTGTATCGAGTTGTGGTTGTGATTGTTCGAATGTTTGTGGTCGTACTAGTGTTTGTGTTTGTGGTTTACCTTTATTGCTGATTACTAAATGTTTTGGTGGCTGGTGTGATGATGTTGGTGGTTTTTCGTTGGTCTCTGGTTTTTCTGCAGGTTGACTATTCTTTGATTTGTTTTCTCGTTTTTTTGGTGGGATGGTGATCCACGATTGTGTGTTTTTTTCTTCTTTTCATTTTCTTCTATTTCCATTTTTTCTTCTTTGTTTTCTGTGTTTATGCCTTCTTGGTGACGATTGTGGAATTTTATAATTTCTTCCATGCGCTTTTCTAGATTTTCAATTTTTTGATTCAGTTTTTTATTTATTTCTTTTAATTCTTCATACGTTGATGTTTCTGTGTTTTGTGTTTGCTTTTTGGGCTGTTCTATTTTTTGTTTCATTTTCTTTGTGTTGTTTGGGGTCGGGTTTAATCTTTTATTTGTTTTTTCTTGTTTTAGTATTTGTTTGATTTTCCTTTCTAATTCACTGTCGTACTGTCTTGTTCTTGTTGTTGCTGTTACTTTGCATGTTTCTTTTATTGTTGTTTTATTCTGTTCTATGTCTTCTTCTTTTTTTTTTGTTTTTCGTCGTTCACTGACTGTTCGTCCCTGAGGGACCTTTTGTCCTTGTCCTCCGTTTTTGCTGTTGAGCCCTTCTCTTCCCTTCTTTTCCCTTTTTTTTACTTTTACTGCTATGTTCCACTCTTTACTCAAGTACGCCTGGGTCGCGGTCTGTACTCAGCTGGCACGTCCGTACCTTAGGAAGGTCTAGGCAAAACTGAGCTTGCTTAACATCGAAGATCGGACCTCGACGCTAGGCGCGCATCCACTTGCGGCTTGTGCTAGTCGAGTGTTCGAAACTCGTAGTCGAGGAATCATAGGGCCGCTACACTTGAGTTCTTCTATTAACTAATAATAAGAGAAATAAAAGAAATTAGATTCATTACAGTACGTAGACATGCTTACATTATATTAATTCATTCTTTCCCGAAGGTGGATTAGGTAAATACAATTTCTCATTCTCCTCCCTATTAACCTTTGTAATAGTGCAAATAAATTGCGCAGGGATCATGTTCAATGTAAATAACATCACAGTGTGTGAGTGAAAAACATCGCATACATAATGTGACAGAAATCTGACGATTTTTAATCTGGAAAACTATCAACTGTTTCAACTAAAAATAGAGAGATGAAGGTAATTGCCTGTTGTGATTACTAATTATGTAATTATCTGTACAAAATATAAAATTCGAGATTTAAAGCTACGATTAATTTGAGATTTAATTCTACGATGAAAAGATAAAATTGCAATTCTTAATAAAATGTAAATAATAAAATAATAACAAATCTTTGAATCTTAGTTGAAGAAGTCTCTGAAAAATAATGGAATGTATATCAGAGAAACCTTTCTACACAAAATTCAATTATATTGTAATACATCTGTACTGTTATACTTATTTAAAATATGAAAACTTGAACCTATTTCATTTCAGAAATCGTCAGATTCGTATTCTCAGTCCTGTATTTTATCACGTTTATGGTATATTCCGTCTAGATCTCCAGGACGATATCCTATGGACATAGTTTTGCCATAATTATGAACTTTCTTATCATTATAAATGTTACAATGTTCGTTATTAAAATATACCATATAATACAATGCGTATATGACGAAAGTCAGAAATTCTTTTATATTCCGCAAGTACGCACAATTTGTACTTATTAGTATTTGATAATTTTTTTAACTGTTAATTAATCGCTAATTGTTTCTTTATTATTCTTTATATGAAATTCATTCTGTATATGATTGCTTATTCTCTATTCGTTGCTTTAAATGCTATAAATCTTGAAAAATTATATTTATCGTATTATTCGTCGTTACATTAATCGTTTTATATTATATAACTATATTAATATGTAATATAACATATTATATATATACCAATTGTGATATTATTTACATATAATTTAAATATTATATAATTACACTATTATTATACATAATTTGCATACTATAAATAATAGTTTTATGAAAGATGTCTAAGGAATAGGAATGAATTTTTTAAATTATTTAGTATAATATTCTATTGTCATTAAGGAAATAATTGGATCATATCAGTGTGATCAAAATATATGAAACTCTTCCTTTTCGAGAAATAAACATTTTTTGTTTTTATCAAATATTAACTACAATAGAATAATTGTTAGATGCAGAATTTGAAACATAGTTTGGATTTTTTTTATGAGAATGGTTTAAAAGTTTGATTTACGACAATAACACTATTGATAAAATATTTCGACAATAATCCGATTTTTAAATGTCTTTTAAGAGAAGTACGGTATTGTTAGAAAAAGAATGGATTTCGACGATTCGTTTGAATAAATTTTGAATATTCTTACAATAGTTCATTATGATTAAAGGATTAATCTTGGAACGGAAAGATTTTCAGATTTATTGTTCCTTTTATATGTTTTAATGACAGTAGAATACAGTATCAACGTTTGACCATCTGTTTCCTTGATGCAGATTACCTTGTATATACGTAAAGAATGAATTACGCAAAGATGCATAGTAAAAGTTGAATTAAAGTTCCAGTGGAATTATAACCTTCAAATGAATGAACAACATCGCAAATATAATTTTATTTGAAAAAACCAGTGGTAATGTGAGAGAACCCGAAAATATTAGGTCGAAAATATTAATCGGGTATTTTTTTCAAATTCTGGTAAGATTCCTTACAATTTCGGGAAATGTTCGGATTTTCCAAGTGAATTGGGATTTTCAATAGAATCAGATGAAAACTACCTTTTTTGAACGAAAATTTGGAACAAAATATTACATTTGGTTATCACATAATTAGTTATTATTTTTATTTCATACTCTACCTTTTAGAATTCTCAGGAAACCCGACTCTATCGGAAATTTTGGAAAAGTCAGAAGTATTTCGGAAAAGTTTTCACTTTTGAGTACATATTCGAATTTTTACACAGCTCTAAAAAAAACACAAGTAAATTGGTGACACAGCCCTCCGATAACAATATTCTGACAATCATGATTTGTTTTCTTCGAAATACAATAAGTTCCTTCGGCAAAATTTTTTGACTAATTTACTTGAAAGATAAGAAATTGCATAGAACAACTCACAAGCTACGCAAAGAAATAAATTCTTAAACAAAGAAGCATCGTTTACAAACAAAAAATTCCGAGATATGCTGTAGAATGTAAAATTATGTCAAATATCACGTTTTATTCCATTTCTGTTTCGTCAATTAATCTCAATATTGTTTTCTTAGATATACACTGGAATGATATAATTTATCATTATCAATACAGAAATTGCTACTTTTTATTATGCAAGGAAACCATCATTCAGCAGTATTAAATTTCTATGGTATATGGATACCTACGTTCGAAAATTTGAGAATGGTAAGAAATATTCCCGTGAGAATCCAAAATACATAATGTTAGCGCGCCCGGATGCGTGACGAGATCTTAATTTTAATTGTGAAGTGGACTGTATAGTTTTTATTGTTTACGCGCTAGTATGGGTGGGGCGTTAGCTCTCGGTATCGCTTTGTGGAGGATGTCGTATTTACAAGGCTCGCGGATTAATGACGCCACGCTCATGAGGCCGAAAGAACTTCTTCCGGACTTTGACCCGACACTTGTTGATTTCGACGATTGCGTAAGACGACTTCTTTTTGACGCGATGATTCCTTTTAGATTCTTAGTGACGAACTAGGCCGAATGCCGAATGTCTTCCGAGGGAGAAGTATATATTTCCTCGGTGCCCCTACTCTAGGCCGGTCACGTGGCCTGTCGAAGGCTGGGGTAAACGTCGTACGCCGTACCCGTATATGGGCAGGAGGATGGTTGTCCTGCCTTTGTTTTTACCCCGAGCTACGAAAGACGTTACGACGGTCCCTTTGTGGCTGATCCAATCCTGGTTCGCGAAGGTTTCATACGCCACGACCTGGGGAGAGGGGGTCGGTGGCGGAAAACTGGGAACTCTCACGAACACATAAAATGAGGAAAAAATACTTTTCCAGCAATTCAAATTATCTTGGTACTTCTTTATGCTATTGTATTCCACTTAAAAATAATGATATCGTCGCGCATCTGTTGTTTTGGGGAACTCAACCGGATTCCCACCGTGACAAATTTTGGCAATAGCTGCCAGGATAAGGGGAATCCTTAAGAAGAAGAGAAATTCTGCAAACTTCACAATGTGTTTCTACGGATATACGAGCAAAAGGTCTAACGAATTTCCACGATCCACCGCCTGATGAATTGTGTACGAGCTAGAAAAAGCGAAAGCTACAGTCTTTAGTACCAGTTATGACAGATACGAATTTTAATTTTTTGAATATCGAAATCTCTACTGATTGAAGACGAAAATGACGCAAGAAGGAAGCAGCGAAAATACACTACGACTATTGCTTGATAAATTAAACAAATTCGAAGAAGGCATCAAAAACTTTCAACAAAACATTGGCCAAAGAAAATGCCAACAGAGCAGACGAAATTAAGGAACTAGCGCACAAATTAATTATCGAAACTTATTCCGCGTCTCTAGTGACTAGTGATTCAGCACCCACAATGAGATCGCGACGGGTAGCATTTGATTATCAGAGCAAAGAAGAAAGAGAAGAAGAAGAAGAAGAAGAAATACAAGAGGAACGCATCATCTACGGAACAGCACGCGATAACTCAAATTTCAACGAGACATCTCAACTCTAAAAACCCGAAAATTTGTTCGAATAATCAAATCATTGAACGGTACTAACGACACGGGAATTGAAGATTTCATCGAAAAGGTTAGATCCGCCAGATTTTAATGCTCTAACAAACATTTTCTGTTAGAACTAATACTTGTTGAAAAAATAACAGGACACCTCCGAAAGTAGCTTACGATATTTACGAATCACCACGAAGAATTGTATGACGCATTATGATTCAACTTAAATATACCAATGACGATTTCCAACGCAAGGAAACATTTAGAAGTCGTAATACAGAGAGAACACGAAGCAGTACTACATCAGAACTATGAAATTTAGACACAAACTCAACGAAATTCGCTACGCAGTCCAAAATAAATACAATCGACCTGATTCAAGACGACTCGCGCTTGGAGAAGAAGAAAAGAATCCTATTAAAGTCTACGTTAAAAATCTGCGAGAAGATTTGTCATCTGATTGGAAGACTTGTCATCCCTAGCAACTTCGAAAATCTATTAAAAGCACAACGCAAAGCTAGCGACGTGGAACTATAGATTCATAATGGATTCATGAAATAGGTCAAAGATGAAAAGAATAAACAAACCTATCGTCGTCCAACATTCAATACGCAAACTAATAATGACTCAGGATAGGAGACCTCAGGCACTTTTAAGATTTGATAACACATCTCTATTCCAACGTATAAAATGTGCAAAGTGTGGAGAGATCAGACATATACAAGAACGTTACTATTTTGGTCAGCAAAATTTTTCGAATCGACAGTTCGGAAAGATACCACCATCCCGGATGAGAGTACATATGGCAGAAGAAATGAGCAAGAAAAAGGTAACTCTAAACGACGAGAACTACGAAAAATTAATACTACCGCCGGAATACTGCAACATGTCAGAGCAAGAATGTCAGGAACAACTAAACGCGGAAGATAACTACTCGAAACAGAAGCAGGAATCAATCTAATTAAACAATCATGCAAACTTGTTGCAAAAAGAAAAACACGAATTCCAAACCTGCAAAGCGAGACATACCACAATCCACGTAGCAAACTTGAGACTAACCGGACAAAACCACAAATTCCACATCATCCCTGATCCCTTTGCCGGAAGAAGATGGAAAAGAAGATGGAATATTTGAATATGTTACTACAAAAATATTACTACAAAAATATGATTATCAATTAACAAACTCTGTTTTATGCCTAAGTAAAAATTGTCACCACCACTACGAGGAAAAATCGAGATTCCAGCAAGATTCTACCACGTTCAATCAATCTATCTGGACAATCAACTGACGAAAATTTATTTTATTAACCCAGATAACCAAACAATAAAATCTGAAGTCGAAATGGAAAATAATATAGACAAAATACGCGAGTTAAATTCAAAAATACGATTGGATCATGTCAGAGAAACAATCCGAAAAATAATTATGAGCTGCAAAGACATATTTGCTTTCGAAGATCCATTACTATACAATACATTTACACAACATGAGATTGAACTTAAAAATCCCAATCCTATCAACCTATAGACCTTCTAAATGCTACAAAGATGAAATCGAAATTAGCTCGACAAACGAATATAGCGATTCGTTATTTAACGCACCTTTATGGGTCGTCCCCAAGAAAGCCGACGTATCAGATAAGTGCAAATGGAGAATCGTCGTAGATTTTCGCAAACTAAATGAACAAACTGATCAAGACGCATCTCCCCTATACATCCCCTATCATTTGGGCAAAGCAAAATTTTTTTCTGCGTAATTTATCCGCTGGATAAAGACCAAATCCCCATGCACCAAATCACCAAATCCAGATTGCGAAAAGTATATCACCTTCTCAACTCCCGACAGTCATTTCCATTATAACCAAATGTCTTTTGGACCCGCAACATTTCAACAAATGATCGATCAAGCACTCGTTGGATCGGAAAACATTGCTTTATTTATCCCGACGAGATAATTATTTTCGGAAGTACCATTCAAGAATACAATCGAAACATAGCCATTATATTCTCATTGTATAACGCATGAGAAAAACCGGACTAAAACTACAACTACAACAAGATAATTGCGAATATTGGAAGCCTGAGCTTGAATATCTTGAACATTTATAACCAAAAATATAACCAAATTATAACCAAAAACGGAATAAAACTGGACTCAAACAAAATTAATTAAAGTCGCATGAGATTTCAAAATGTCCAAAACCCAACAGATATAAAATCGTTTTTAGGATTAACCGGATTTTACCGAATTAGCTGTAGTATCTGTTAGGACGATACGATACGCACAAATCATTAAGCTCTTAAGGCTTCAAAACGTAAAGGATCTTTCATCTAGATTCATGAGATGGAGGTTAAGGCTAGAAGAATATGAGTACTACATAGAATACACTAGAGGAAAAGAAAACACCGCTATCAACGTACTTTCACGAGTATATATGCATAACCGAGGGCCAGATGAACAAAATTCTAACCAGAAACATAGAAGACAACAATGAGTTACTGCTCGAATAGTGGAACCTAGAAGACTTTGAAATTCTCTTAGACAACAATGCAGTACCAGGCCCAAGTAACCTGTTCAACGAATTTCAAGAATGAAAAACCAATCCATTAACACACAAGGTAACAGAAACTCCCAACGCCGCAAGGTATATGCAAATAGGTGACTTTAACGAAAATGAATAGTTGCATAAAATTAACAATATCATGCAATCGGGAAATAGAAAGCAAATCGAAGGAAAAATTCTTATAGCAATCAAGGATATATCCCGATACACTCCATTACGACGAATATTTTTAACTTCCATGGTACAATTCCTAAGCACTAAGTGCCATAAAGACATAAAATTTGCCATTAACTCTATTAGGAAATATTCAGACGAAGAGAAGTTAAGACTCTTACAAGAACCACATAACGAACATAGCACACAACATTTTGAAGAAAACAAAACAATCGCCAAACTAAAGGAGAATCGCAATTGGAAAGGTATGGAGCAAAATGTGAAAGAATTTATTTAGTTCACCAACTGCGACACCCGCCAGCGAGAGAAGTTGACCCGAATATGATAGAAGGAAGAAGCTGTAACCGACATACCGATTGAGCCCAATGAAAGATTGAAATGAGAAGATTGCTTTCGATATATTCGGACCTTTTAAAATTATAGTTCTAATAACTTCAAATTATCCATACAAGATTAGCTAACTAAATTCTTAATGCTTATGCCCCTACCAAATCAACAGACATCAACAATAAAATACTGAAACTCATCGACAGCTACATTTACATATTTTTCTCACAAAAGCACATCCTTACAGACAATGGACAAAACTGTGTATGCCAACTCATGGAACAATTTGAAAAGCGTTCCACATGAAACATATAAAAAACACATCTTTCCACTCTCAGTCAAAACGCTTGAAAGAACACACGCCACAATCAAAGATTTAATTCGAACTAGCAAGAAAGAAACAGAATCTATTATGCATGGGTTCACGAAGCAACAAGTGTACACACTTTTCGAGCTCACGTTTGAATGCAAAACAAATATGCCTTCAACAATATCCACAACTCCTAGCATGATCCGCGAAGAATTATTTAAACTTTGGAAAAAACGACACGAGAAATATCTACAGAAAGCACGTGAAACACTTGAAAAAATAAAGCTCGGCATAAATGACAGCAAGATGCGTGAATCATCAAAACACAAACGATATTCAATATTGGAGACAAAGTATTATTCCATAACTATTATAAAAAAAATAAACTGGACTCAGAATGGATTGGACCAGCAAAAATTATCCAAGCAAATCCTCCCAATTATATTAAATTCCTTGACGAGAAAGTAAAGTACACAATAATAGATTAAAACTTTATTATATACGATAATATTATACACGCAAAATTTAATGGATTTCTTAACTCTCTAATATCTCAAAAACTAGCCGAAACTAAAATTTTATATTAGATTGTCTCCTAAGTTTCTTCCCTTTCTTTGATGCGAAATGAATACACGATATTTTTTGTTTAAGATGGATTTATTATGTTATATATGAACAGTTCTGTTCTATAACCTTCTTCCATCTCTCAGGAAGCCTCATTATGCCCTCTTTCCAAAATTGTTTAAGTTTACTTGTAAAATATTCATCTAGGTGCGTTTTTATTTCGCTTATGGATTTGAAAGATTCACCACGGAGAGAATTTTTTAAGGAGAGGAACAAGTAGTAATCGGACGGAGCAAGGTCTGGGGAGTATGGAGGATGAGGTAGAACGTCCCAATCAAAACTGTAATAATTTTTGCCTTACGGATAACGCAACATGCGGTCTTGCGTTGTCGCGATGGAAAACGACGCCTCCTCGGTTCGCCAATTCTGGCCGTTTTTCTGCCACTGGCTGCTTTCAATTGATCCAGTTGATTGCAATATTTGTCAGCATTGATCGTATCAGCTTGGGGAAGGAGCTACATCTTCCCAGTCCCACCAAATGCACAGAAGAACCTTCTTCGGACGAAGTCCAGGCTTCGCAACAGTTGAAGATCTATTTTCCTTGGACCAAGTGCGTTTTCGACGCACATTTTGGTATAAAATCCAAGTCTCGTCTCCAGTGACAAGCCTCTTTAAGAAAGGATCCCTTTCATGTCGCTGAAGAAGCAAATCGCACGTAGAGACGCGGTTCATAAGGCCGGTCTCAATAGGTGTGGAACCCAAACTTCACATCGATTCGCATATC
>KQ435889.1:129116-145435 GCA_001276565.1 Melipona quadrifasciata
AGGGATTGGATTCTCTATGTAACTTTCACAAATTTTCCATTCCTCGTTAAAAATTAAAATTTTCTTTAAAAAATCTATTATCCTTTCTGAATCAGTATTTTTTTAAGTACTGAATTGAAGTTTGTACTGAATTGAAGTAAGTACTGTGCATTTGGTGGGACTGGAAAGGTGTAGTGTACACTCCTTCCCCTACGAGATGATACGATCAATGCTGACAAATATTGCAATCAACTGGATCAATTGAAAGCAGCAGAAAAACGGCCAGAATTGGTGAACCGACGAGGCGTCGTTTTCCATGACGACAACGCAAGACCGCATGTTGCGTTAGCCGTAAGGCAAAAATTATTACAGTTTGATTGGGACGTTCTATCTCATCATCCATACTCCCCAGACCTTGCTCCATCCGATTACTACTTGTTCCTCTCCTTAAAAAATTCTTTCCGTGGTAAATCTTTCAAATCCATAAGCGAATTAAAAACGCACCTAGATGAATATTTTACAAGAGTAAACTTAAACAATTTTGGAAAGAGGGCATAATGAGGCTTCCTGAGAGATGGAAGAAGGTTATAGAACAGAACTGTTCATATATAACATAATAAATCCATCTTAAACAAAAAATATCGTGTATTCATTTCGCATCAAAAAAAGGGAAGAAACTTATGGGACACCCTAATACATAACATTATAAAAGTTCAAAAATGCCAATGTAAAATTGTCGATGTTTAATATCCGAAATAAAAGATACTATACATTGGTCCTAAAATCTAAATTTTCTTTCATTAACTGGATATTGTGCAAAACATCGGAAGAAACAACATTTCACCTCAATTGCTATGGGTTTGGTACTTCCAGATACAAAAAAAAAAACAGCACGGAATTGCCATTACGAAAGATATTCTGTTTGAAAATATACGATTACCATTGTTGTGGCTCGATGGACTAATAAGTTTTATGGATCCGTTTTGAGAAGCTTGAATATTGAGGCGAATATCGACCACGTGGGTGAAGTATAGTAAAACGAAACGAAACGGAATAAAACGATTCTGACAGGATCGAGATCGTGAAAAGTGGACTGTATATTTTTGACATAATGTAAAATACACGCACAGTATAAATATACATCTGCAACAATGTATTTTCTTGTGCACTGATCGGTGGGCCTGGAGCGAATGCTGGTCGTTTGATTGCCCTAATGTAATTCATCTAAAAAGCGATAAAATTAATCGATAGGACAATCGATGCCGTTTCTAAAGGAACTTAAGTCACGCAGGTCAGTCGCCAGGGAGAACAACAATAAGTGATCGCGTCAGAATAGCCACGATACAGTAGACGTAGAATTTCTTGCCAGCATGGAAGCCGTTGCCCTTCAAACATACCTAAATAGAATAATAAATTCTTTTATCTGGACAAGAAGACTAACGTCTTTCATACAAAATAATTCTAACAATTAGAATTATAAAAAAATGGCCCGAACAGAGAGCGACTATAATTGCTCGTTGTATATAAGTGGCAACACATAGACAACGACTATAGCAACCCATAGCGAAAGATTTGGTATATTACTGTCAATAACAAAATTAGTTACGATAACATTTGTTGAGTTCTTGAGATGACAGATTTAAATCCAGAATGTACGCATTTATTTTTATAGAAGGATTATACATAATTAATTCTTTAAATTTCTAATATTTTTCTGCAACAATGGGATATTAAAGTTTTTAGATGTAATAAAAAATTTGATATGGCACTTATAACTATAGTTTTGAAGGAACGAAAGTTGCGAAGGATGAATGATGCTGTGGAAGGACGAATGGAAGGGATTTCAGGTAAGGGAGAGAGAAAGCGATAGTTTTACGTTTCGTCTCGGAGACACTGCCTAGACTCATTCTTCAGTGGGGCTGATGGCAGCGACTCCTTACCCCAGACGCTTGTTGTTATAAACTAAACTTACTAGGTTGGTTCGCACCCCCATCCTAGCGGCGGGGTTCCGCACACTCTGCTGCTTAACGTCGGAGATCGGTAGGACATCGAAGCTAGGCGCGCAGCCAGTTGCGGCTTGTGCTAGTCGAGTGTTTGAAACCCGTATTTGAGGATCCTAGGCCACTACAGTTTGCATCTGATTTCTTTGTTACATGTAATACATTGTGCACTATTATTAGAATTTTTATTATAAGTTGTTCCTTTTTATACTGAAGAACTTTTCGTTTGACGACAAAGATATTTTAGTGGTATTATTTGTAATAACATACAAACAATACCATCATCTCAAGCACTCATTGTAACACGTCACAATAACTTTTATGAAATGCAGAATGAGTACATGATGTATAATACATCCGCTTACAGGCACGAAAAAATAATCTGGATATAAATAATAAATAATCTAGAATACAAACATAATGTCATTTTTCAATGACACTGTCATTTTTTTCTGTATTTTAACTTATAATGTTGATCAGTATAGCTTCAAAGCAACATATCTGATTGTATCTGATATTTTTATTATCTATTTAAAAAATTATTTACGTCGATAATTCATAGAAAATCTGTCATTTAATTAGATAAGAGTAAGAGCTTCTTTCCATCCAGAACATATCCGACGCAAATTATATAATCATCGATTGTTTGGTTCAAAAACATAATTTGAATTGATGAAGATTTCTAAACCCAAAAGCTGCAACTATTAAAACAAATAACATTTTCTTTATAAGAATTACAAAGCGAGTTGTTATAATACATATTCAGTTATATAATTTTTGGAGAACTCGTTTAACTTTTTTCAGGTGCAACGAAGTACCAGACGCGGTGAGGAGTTGCTTCAATTCCTCATCCGTATCTTGTGACTGCGCTAGCCGTTTCTAAACTAGTGCTGCGGTCACGGCTTTTACTCTAGATAATGCGTCTGCCACTTCATTGTTCTTTCCGCTAATATGTCGAACATCGGTCGTATACTGGCCGTATCTGGATATAATCGAGATATCGAAACTGTCGCGGAGTACATTTTTCCGGCTTCTGTCTGATCGCGAACGTAATGGGTTTATGGTCTGTGTATACAGTAAACGAGCGTCCTTCTACCGCGTGCCGAAACTGTTTAATCGTGGAGTAAACGACGACTATCTTTTATGTTTGGCTCAACCTACAAGTGCGAAAGTACGTTCTCTGTAATAAAAAAAATAAAATCCAATTATCGATCAAGATTAAGAGATCAATCATTACCGAATTTGCTAAGGATAGCTACTAGCAAAATTTCCATTAATATACAGCAAAATTCAAATTAATAAAATTTCGCGACCACAATGTTTGCATTAGGTATGTATGTATACATATATTGCTTTTCTTAATGACCAGAATGTAATCCTTTGGACTCGAGAAATGACTTTCAAACACCATTTAATTTGATGCTGTAAACTCGAGAGGAGACTCTCAGGCATCACTTGAATTGATGCGGTATTTTAAACGGCGACAATGTTTATTTATGTTTGATTTCTTTAGAATATCGCTTCATGAATGGGTTTCTAAGTTCTCTACGTATAATCTTACGAAGTGTAGAATGATAGATTTTCAAATGACTGTAAGAGTTTCTTATTTCAAATTATACCGTGATCGCGGATCGGACTGCGTCTTCGGTATTCGAACTTGACAGTTGTGGCAATAGAAACACTATTTTCAAAGTTTTTAAGCCCCATAAGCATGGAATGTAGAAATGAAATCAGTTCAGAAATACGAAATTACTTCTATACATGAGGCAATTGATAGAGATGATAGAGAGAGGAAAAGCAGTGATGAAGATAATAGAGAAGATGAAGTAATAGAGTGTAAGAAGGCGAAAAATAAGAATAATAGACAGAGAATCTGAAAGTGACATCGCAAAAGGTTCCGATTAAATAATGTGCACAGAATCGGACGATATACTGCGAAGAATACAATTTGTATTCGGCAAAAAATCCGCAGCACCGCAAGTATCTTCAGACATAAAAAAACCAATGGATTTTTTTAAGCTGTTTCTTCAACGATGAACTCATTAATGAAACAGTACGTGGAATAAATAATTATGCTACAAAAAGAATTAGAAGGAAATGCACATCATTGTATTCGATATGGCGAACTTGGCATAATGCGACCATCGAAGTACTCTGGGCGTAATTTTTATTGGAGTAATAAATATGGAGATTATGCCGTTGGCAAACATACAAGAGTACTGGTCAAGGAATAATGTTACTTACATTCCTTTTTATTCAAACACATTTACGAGAGACAGATTCAGCCAGATTTTTTGGATGCTTCATTTGAAAATAATTTCGGCACAATATACAAATCCAAGAATACATTTGCAGCTAATAAGTTGCTTCCTCGATTACATAAATTCAAAATTCTTAAATTATTTTATACCGGAGGAATAGATTTGTGTGGGTGAGACTATTATCAAATTCGAAAGCCGAATATCATTTATTACCTATAATCCAAAGAAACCAACTAAATGGGATATTAAAGTTTACACGATGGCAGATTCAAACACTGGCTATGTTTGTAGTATTCTGCCCTATCATGGAGCTTTCACAACAGAGAAATTGATAAAACCTCATCTTCCGGTATGAATTCTGTTAGACGTTTGCATAATGTTGTTGAATAAAATTCTTGGTGCTTAAGGACACCATACGGATCACAGTCACTCGGTATTATACGAGCTATATCTTGGCTCAAGAATTGCGCAAACTAAAACGCAATTTAACTGGAACGATCCTAACAAATAGGAAGGAGTTATTAAATCTAATAAAAATTTTAGAAGAAATCTGCGGTAGCATATCGCAAAGATAATACTTTAGTTCTGGCATGAAAAGACGAAAGGATCGTTAGATCTTTGACCGATTGAAATAATACGAGAATAACTCTCGTGAAAAGGATTTTTCGACGAGGTGATGTCGAAATAAGTGTAAAAAAACAAAAACCGGCGTTGATCGAACGGATCTGTATGCCTCGACATACTGTTCTCTAAAAAAGTTCTTTAAATGGTGACGTAAATTATTTTTTTGAGATTTAGAGATACGTTCAATTAATTCTCATATTCTATATAAATGAGTAAAAAAACAGAAAAACGAACGACAGTTTAATCATTTGCAGTATGTAAAAACTTTAGTTGACCAATTGAAAGATTTTCACCAGACTCGTGAGCGAGCTTCTACTTTTACCTTCAGTTTCGATGAATTTCGTATCAATGGAAAGTTGTATGTTATTCTAACAAAAGTTAAAAAAGATTGCAAAGTTTGTTCTCAACGAAATAAGCCCGGCGAAAGACATCAAAGACTATTTTACTGCGATACTTGCCCCGACGAACCGAAGATGGATTTTGACGATTGTTTTATAAAATGCAAAGCAACAATAAAAAGCTTAATATTTAACAAATTTTCTTCTTTGAGAAGAAAGATACATAAGATACATAAGATACATATTAAAATATAAAAGTTTTAAAAAATTCACGGCAAAAAGTGTTAAACAAAAACCTTAAAACTGTGGAAATACACAAGAACACCAATTATTTCCTTCTGGCAAGCGAAATATAGCTCATGGAACAACCCAACGGACAACAATAGAGGAATAACACTATACAAATGATTCAACGCAAACCAAATAACTTATAGACTTTCATTACTTCACACAGAAATCTCTTCATATCCAAAAGGCGGATCAATCGTAGACATATGCATAGCGAACAATAAACTCCAATTCCACGATCTATCAACACAAAACAAAATCCTTTAATAAATACAACAGTGAACATAGAATCATATTCATGAAAATACGAACATTTTGAAATAGACGAAAACAATCCTAGTGTAGAATTACAATAAAACAAATTGGCCTAAATTCAAAGCAAACTTAAACAATAATAACAACATAGACATACCAAATGATAGAAACTTAACAATAGATGTAATTGACAAATATATTGAACAGACCAACACATTGGTAACGGATAACGCATACATGCGTCAATGAAGTTCTTTACTTGAGTACGGATAACGCGTTTTCGCGTCATCGATTTTTTCATACATCTGTCTCAAAATAAATTTATAAGACGTTATAAATGATTCAATTTCTCTTCAAAAACACAATGTTAGATGTTCCAGGAGTCGAAAAAAATTGTTTCTAAATTTCTGTTATATTTCGCGATGAATGATATTTGTATACGTTAGAGCGATAAGGTACGAATTTGAAGCTTAGGCTTCGCTTTAGATCGTAATAACAGATTTCAAATAATTCTATTTATAACAGAAAGAAGTTTTCTTATTTTTCATAAAATGATCATGCACCGACAGGGCAAGAATAAAATCTTTTGGTCTTTCCTTGACCTCTACAACAGTCGCATGTGTTTCGCATGTGTTCCTCAGCAGTCAGAGCTCTGCCGTACTTAAATAATAAAGATTTTATTTATTATACTAGCTAAAGCTCTCCCGTTCTGAGAACAGGATGTGTAATGTACAATCATTTTAGATTATTCTATTAAATTAAAAATATTTAAATATTTTCATATTTTTATAAATATTTAAATTAATTTTAATTTTGTCTAAAAGGGTCAAAAAATTCTAAAAATCGAAAAGTGCGTTTTCAGATTGATAAAATTTAGCTTTCATAAAACTTAGAAATCAACACCAAATGTACATAAATGACTCTTAAATCATTTCATGCTTTTAATTTAAATTTAATTGTGTATTTTAAAAACGTAAAAATTGAAATTAAAATGAAGGAAGAATTACTTTCAGAGGAGTTTTGTGAAGATTCTTTATCAGAGACTGCTTAAAATCAGTGTGACAGTGAAGACTCTGACATTCAGCCGATATGACGAAGAATGCGTGTGTTACGTGTGCTTTCATCGACACGTAACTCGACCAGGCGATCCACTGTCATTACTCGTGACGAGGACGTGATAACTTATAAACAATTTTTGCACGAAATACGCAGAGTGGATAATTGATCGACTTCCTGAAAACACTGATTCTGAAGATCCTCGACCATCCACATCTGGTGCTAAAAAGATTACAGCAAGCAAAGATCCTTCTGAGCGATCAGAACATGAAACATAAGATTATATAGATTGTTACTGGCGGCAAAAAGAAAATTCCACAGAGACAATGTCGTGTTTGTATAGTGAATAGAAAGAAAAGTTTGACTTCTTATATGTGTAAATCTTGTGAGATTCCCCTTCATAATGTAGGTGTTCCCAAAAATACCATACTTTAAAAGAAATATTAGAGTAAAGTAAAATTATTATGTAAAAAATTGGATGAACGGTTTCAAATGATAATGGAATTAAAGGATGGATGATTTTAGGAACGGAAGGATTTAGGTAGGTGAGAAAAAGGTGGAGGTTGTGCGCATTTCGTCTCAAAGTCACTCTAAGACTCATCATTAGGGCTGATGACAGCGACCCCTAAATAATCCTAGGAGACGCGTGTTGTAACTACTCGCTAAGGCTGGGGGACCGGGTCACAAACCCATCACTAGCTGTGTTCCTCACACTGCTTACTTAATATCGAGATCATTGGGACTTCGACGCTAAGCGCACAGCTACTTGCGGCTTGTGCTAATCGGTGTTCGGATTTCGTACCTCAGGAATCATAGGCCGCTACACTCGATAAAAAAATATTTGCAAAAATTGCAAATACCGCTTTTGTCTTATTACGTGAACTCATATAATCTTTAATTGTTTTAGCCACGTTATACATTAAATAAAGAAATAGAAAACTAAACTAAAAATTTCATTTTTTGTCAATTTCATCAAACGTTTGAAATACAGTATTATATGCTACTTATTTTCCAAATTTCATTGGAATTCTACTATTAGTTTTGAAGATATTATATGTTTCCTAAAGTGTGTATTTTTTCATACTTCACTCATTTTTGCCCTCTAGAAACGTGAGTAAAACTCACGCTATCCGCAGGTAGTATGTTAATATAACATTTAATTTATCCAAACTCGCAATATTGCGATAGAATAAAATACACACCCTCAGAATCATTTCTATACTTAGACTGTACATCACTCATACAAAATACCGATAATTACCCAATTGTCTATCACAATAACAGAAAAATTTGCAATAAAACAATATCATATAACAATAACCTATCATTCAACGACCTCGAAATTCAATCAGCCATTCAAATTTAATCTCCTTCACGTTTGATTTCAATCCTTCTATTTTATTCAGTGTCTCTATTCCCCATATATATCGCTATTAGTTGTGGTAAATCTAGTGTTAAATCTTTTGTATGAATATTAGTTAAAGAGGCACACACACACATATTTATATATATATATATATATAAAGAAATCGAAAGAGAAAATAATTAAATATATAAATATTCAATACATAAGTCGTAAAACAGATAATAACATAAAGCTCTTACATAAAAAATTAGAAATTAAACATAGGAATTGCTCAACTGAAACAGATGAAAATTTGCAGGATACAAAAACAATTTGCACGCATAACTGAATATGTTCACGTGTACGCGAAACACTCACTACACTAGCACATTCTAATATAAAAAATGAAAAAAGGAAAAGTTTCCTAAAAAATAGATGCTGTCCACAATGATATAAGCTAAGATGTCATATCCCGGCCGCGAGAGAGATAATAGTAGATTCTATCGTCTGGCCGAGTTGCATGTCGAGGAACAATCCTTTAATCCAACCGGCACGTATGTCAGATTCCGATTAGAATCCGCGGTGTACTGTCTGCGGATCGGAGCGTTTTGGAATCCAGATGATGACCGAATGAAAGCGATCGAAGCCAACTCTCTAACGAGACTGTACGCGCACAGAATCGACACTTTGCTTGCGAATGAGTTGGCAAATGTACTACTTATATTGTTATATACTACTCTATAGTGTTATAGTGTTATACTGTAAACTGTAGCATATAAGATCTATATATATATATGTGTGTGTGTATTCTTAAACTAATATTTATACAGAATTTTTACTTAGTGTTAAAATCAGAAATCAATAAACCCTGCTAAAATCTCTGGTTATTGATTCACTTATACATTTCATTGTGATACCAGCAGAAACAACTGCTCATCAGACTATCTATAAAGAATTGATGATACTACACTTGTAATATTAATAAAAAAGTTTTTGCGGTATTAATAAAAGTGTTTTATTTCTAATTCGAATGCGTTCACGATATGATTTTTACTAGAAACAAAAAACAAAATATATTTCTTTTCATAAATTTGCATAAATATTTTCCTCTAAATTGCATGTTTAATAGTTATTAAGTTAACGTAATTCCACTGTGTAAAAGCTGGCAGTATCTGCACAACTTTCTCCTTCATTGCATTTCATCATTATAGTTATTAACTCTCTACTACTGATATGAAATACGGATCACGGACACGTGCAATTAGTTTCGCTACTTGTTCTTTGATGTAATTTGTTTGAGAATCATATGTCAATCAACGTGTAATACAAGTAATTGCTACTAATATAAAATAATAAATTGCACAATATACATTTTTCCGTTTGTCTTTTTATATTGTTGCATGAAGTTTATTAATTCTTGAAACGAATTCAATAAGAGACATATAAATGACAACAGATATGGTGTATATGCGTAGATATGTGTAGATATTCCAATATATTAGGAAGATAAAAGAAATAATGAATATGCTACATTTCTATAGAAAGTTAAATCAAGTTTCACTTATAAAGAGAATTATTCATCCTTAAAGGTTTCTTCTTCAGTTTGTTGTAAAACTGTTGCTCTTGTCATTGTTATTAAATTAATTTAGTGCAATAGTACTCAAATAAATTCAAAAATGTTTATTCCTCTTGTAACAATAGCAGACACAAATGTCTTTCAGATATATGTCACACTATATTAAAAAAAAAAAGACATTAATTTTAATGCAATATATAAATAAAAAGAATATTTAAAAATTTGTATTAGTGCAATATTCAAAGATTGTTGATGTTGGAAATAGTATACACATTTCATCATTCAAAGTAATCATAAATATATAATACATATTGCATCATTAAAATTTTAAAAAATTAGATACATATACATACCAGAACATTCTCTTTTTATTCTCATAATATTAATTATATATGTCGTGTAAAACTATATGTGTTAGCGCAAAAATGCATTTTGCAAAAAAACATTTTTGCAAAATTTCGACAATAACTTTGATTCATTATTCTAAGCAGTATTATCCTGAAGTGATCTGGAAATCACTTCCACCAGTGCGACATGAAAATACACTTTTCCGTAGGTATTGGAAGATTTATTTATACTAACTTTTGCACATTTATGTTTACTCTATGAAATTGCTGTGCAAGTATAGCTTGATTGTAATATTATGTATACAAATATCTCGATATTATGAAATTTTTTATATTTTTTTAGATATCAGGTGAAAATGCAGTAAACAAAAATGCGTACGAAGTGAGCGAAGTAGCATTACGGAGCCGCATAAGGTTATTAGGTCCCATTAGGTTTGGAATAGTAAACTCATTAGAAACCTAATAATGAAGTTGATACATTTTTTGTTCAGTATACGATATTTACGCAAATCATATATGTGCAAGTGTGTATTGCCTTATTGAATTTAAATATTACTGTTCAAGCATTTTTACATTACACACAAGTAGATTACATTGCATATGCTTATATGTTAATTCATTCTTTTCTTGAAGATGGATTAAGTATCTGAAACACAGTTTTTCATTCATCTACATACTAAATTTTATATTAGCGTTGATATGTATATTACACATTGGTCATATTTAAAATAAACTAACTTTCGAGCTAAAAACATTGCATACAAAATAGGACATAGAAATCTAACAATCTTTCATCCTCGAATACTGTCAATTGTTTCAACTGATGAAATGCAGAGTTTAAGACACAGGATATGTAGAAGAACAAAATGTTAAATTCCAGATTTAAACATCGCAATTTTAATGGTTAATTTGAGATTTAAGACAATAATTAAGAGATAAAATTGCAATGGTTCTTAATGAAATGACTGATAAAATAATAATAAATCTTTGAACCCAGATGTTCGCGAGAATTCCATCTTTCCGCATCCAACCCCCTCTAACTGGGTCACGGCGTGAGGAACTTCCCCAAGCCAGCGTTGCGTCATACACAAAGGTTTTTGCGCAGCGACTTCGTGGTCCGAAATAGAAAAACAAAGGACTAAGCATAACTGTCTTCATGCCCAAATATGGGCACGTCGTACGACACCTCACGCGATCCTTTGTCCCACTTCGAACCACGTGACTACCCTACCCAGGGTAGGGGGACCGAGATGATTTATACGCTTTCCTCGATCCTGGAACAAAAAGAAGCGTCTGAAGCTTCGAAGAGCTAACAAGTGTCATTCTAACGAGCCTTATCAATACACGAATCCGAATCCAGCGAGGATTCCTGTATTATCCAAGCAATAACGATCATCTCTAACAAACTAATAACGAGCGCTAACGCCCCATCCATACTAGCACGTCAAAACAAAAATACAGTCTACTAAATCATCAAACAAAATCTCGTCAAGCCACCGCGCGCGATAACACTAGATATCTTTGAACATAGAATAATGAAACATATCTCACGATAGCCTTTTTCAAAAAATTTAATGACATTGTAGTACATTTGAATTGATATGAAGAATTATAAGATTAAAAACTTAAAATTTTCTTCCATTCTAGGAATCGTCAGGTTTCCATTACCAATTTCGTATTTTGTTGTGTTTACAGTATATTCTTCCTAGATCTCTAAGACAATATCCGATTAACTGTGTCATGATTACAAATACTTTTCTCGTTTTAAGCACTACAGTGTAGTTAGTATACATTATTAATATAAACAATCTAATACAATGTGTATTCAACGAAAGTCAGAAATTCTTTTATACTCCGTAAGTACGCAAAATAACTTTCAATTATTCGTATTTGATGTTGAGGTATTCTTTTGAAATTTGACTTATATTCATTATGAAACTATTCCAATGTATATAACAGTTTTATAATAATTTTGATTCAAGGTATTAAAGCAGTTTCAAAATAAAACCATTTTCATTTCTTTCTTTTACAGTGGATCAAAAAAGTATTTACATATCTTTGATCTACATTTTTTTAATAACTTTTCGTACTAAGATAATTTCTTAATACTTGACGACTTTAGTGACACTTACCCTCTACATATATTTAATGATGTACTGTAAAAAATTATGAAACAAAACAAAAAAGTAATGATAGAAATTATTGCTTTTAATTTAATAAAGAACCTTACCTTATATATCACTATTTCGTTTGTTACATACCTACAATTTGACATTTACTTCATATATTTTTTGTAACATCTTAGGAAATTGTTCCAATTAGCGTATAATTCAACATTTGTTGCAACAAGTATTCGTTATTCCATCGACTCATACACAATTTCTTTGCACCATGTATATTCTGGAACATGCCCGTAATTTTAATTTTCGTTGACGAAACAATTTCAAAATCCTATTCAGTATTAGTCCTTCTCGATAAAAGTCCTTTTTCGTCAGAAAAATGTAGCGAAGTGTATTGAATTTAACCACAGAGAATAACATCGTTTCTAGTAAATCAATTGCGGTTGCAGATTCATACTTTAGAGAATGTAATTAATTGATAAATGTGGAAGCTATTTTATACGGAGAATATAAAAAACATTATACTTTGACGATTCTATACATTTTTTTTATATTATATGCATTTTGTGCAATTTTGCATTATAGTATGTCACATAAGTACTTCAGTATTCACAGTTTAGTAATGAAAATATAAATAAACGTGCTAATGCATTTTATTTATATTTCCCTCAACTACGACTTTCGAACACTTGACTAGCACAAGCCGCAAGTGGCTGCGCGCCTAGTGTCGAGGTCCTACCGATCTCCGACGTTTTAAGCAAGCAGTGTGCGGAATACCGCTAGGAGGGTGTAGGGCCAATCTAGCGGGTACTTATAACAAGCGTCTGGAGGTAAAGTTGTCGCTGCCATCAGCACCACTGCAGGATGAGTCCAGGCAGTGACTTCGAGACGAAACGCATAAACGCCTTTCTTTTCTCTCTCTCTCTCTCTCTTCCAGAAAGAAAGAAAAGAAAAGTATCGTCCACTTCGCAATTAACTATATAATCTAAAAGCGTTTTAAAATAAAATGAATAATGTACATATTTTAAAAGTAGAGGCTTCAGGCTTTAAACTGAGTTTATTAAGTTTCTTATTACACGATTTATTAAAATTAAGTTTACTATTATATGATGATTTCCAAAAATTATAACACTTTCAATAATTACTGTTCCAATATTAATAGGAGTATGTAGATTTTGCTTTTACATTGTAATCGAAAAAATTGATTTCACATATTTACTCGAAAGTATCAGTTTATTTTACCTATGATTATTTTTTGACAAAAAGTATATTGAATTTATTGTTGATTTCAAATTGCACTGTAGTTAACTGTTGTTTGTAACAGTTAACTACAATGCAATTGCGTACAAATACGCACGAAAATAATATCGAACAAACATAATATATTATCAAAACACAGATACAAGTTATGAAAATCAATCTGTCATGTCATTGCTGATGCTACTTGAGAATATCTTCTACAATTAAGTGTCGTATTATTTGTACATATATCAAGTATAGTTCATAGACTTTTTTATTCAAAGTAACAATGAACTCAGTAAGAAGATAAGAATACAAGAAAATTTAAAGATTTATTGTACCATTCTATCAAAATAAATGTAATATTAAAGAACATAATAAAATTAATTACGTGTACTCAATTTTGAAACAAACAATGCAAAGATACAACAAAAACTTTAAACAGGTAATACATACCATTACATTTTTTCTTTATTTCAGCAAGAATATTGGCAGTGCAATATTTCAACGACGTCCTTAATTCAGTATACACGATAATGTTATACTGAAGGTTAGTTTGAAAATAATCCCCGTCATTGCAATCTAAAACATGATAAAAATATTCCGTTATAGTACGCTAAAAAAAAATAGCATTTCCTGTAAAACATTTTCAAAATGTAGCACTCCACGAGATTTATGAAAGATTTCACAATGACTATTATGTCCAGTACAAATATTGCACAGCTCGAGGAGAACGTTCCTAATACTTTACAAAACGCGAAAAAAATAAAATGCACAACAGAGCAATGCAAAAAGACTCCACTTTTCAAACGACGGTAAAGAACTGACTCTTCTTTCGTAACCTGTAATTTTCATGCTGCACATATGTTGCCGTAAAGCTTGAAAATGCGAGGAAATACCTGGGTTTGATTGACACTTTCCCCTATGCCACAGAGACAATTTTTTCTTAAAACTCAGCTCAATTGTGCGAAAATTACAAGGCAACAAGAAAAGAAAGAATAAAAGTAACGTTTCTTCTCGGAAAGACATTCATTATTCACGCGCATCGACGAATAGTCATTTTCCCTCGTGCGTAACTTATAAATTTATGGCACGCAACAGTATCAATATTTTTATCAAATTTTTATCAAACTATTTTTATCAACAATTTTCTCCGAAATGTGTAAAGCCACGATCCCAATCAGACGTTTCCCGACCGCAGAGAATTTCATTGGCTACAAGTATTATAAACACCTGAAGTTTTGGTTCTCCGTGGGACTGACATCGTACAAACCAATGCGATTAAGTGTAGTGCATACTACGATCCTATGTTCTATTTGGTTCAACATTTCTCGTGGTAAGGATATTCCATTCGTACGAAATATAATTATTTAACCGGTTTTCTTGTATATCAATGCATTGCGAAAAAAATTAATCGTTTATTTACATTTATGTTATCAATCGTTGCAGTTTTTTCTCGTGAAAAACAAGATTTGCACCTCTCAATTGTTTTCACTTCAAACAAGCACTTTTACAGTTTTAATAGCAAAAGTAAATGTAACATATGGTTTATTACTTGTGAAATCCGTAAACGTAAGTTACAAGAGTTGAATTAATTTTATCTAGTCATTATAATATCGTGACATCATGTAAAACCTTTTCTGGTTTTTTCAAGATTGAGGAATAGTTAAAGGATATGAATCGTGATTGGAAACATACACAAGAAAAAGAAGAATATGAAACACTTAAAATATATGTTACATAAAACATATGCACCGATGGGAAATCGTTAAAACAAATATTTATTTAAGTAAATCAGTTATCGCATAAGGCGGCGATTTAACGTAAAATGATATTATTTTACATTTAAGATGCATTGCAGTTTTAATTTGTACCGATTATTTCGTTCTTACTGTGACATAGTTTCTTACACGTCGCATTTTATTTTCTCGAGAATTTAATACCTACGAACGAAACTCTGTGTTATATATTTGCCGTTTATTTCAATGACATTTCTAGAAAAATCACGAAATTATATTATTTTATTTTCATTTTGACGAACATTACATATATTTTGATTCCAACAGTTTTGCATTGTCATGACATCCTCTTTCTATTGACTTTGCATATACGTGGACTGTACAAAATTGCTGTGTGAGTTTAGTTTTGATTCTATGCAAATAGCGATTGGACATTATTAGTTTTTCACACTTATTAGTTACTAAATGAAAAATGCTGTGGAATTTCGCCAGAAATGGCCATTTCCAAGAAGGATATCGTTATATGTAACAAAATAATAAATTCATTGGAAATTTATAACTTAATGATAAAGTTAGTATCTTCTCGGTGAAATGCTAATGTGCCAATATTTATGCAAACTTTATTTTTGCGAATATTTGCTGCTTTTGAACTTAAATATTTTAAATATTTTCCTAAGCTTTTCTAAAGATGATATCCCATAGACATGGTTTTGCCGTGACTATGAACTTTGTTATCATTATAAATGCTACAATGTTCATTATTAAAATACAGCATGTAATACAATGCTAAAGGGATAATTTATATGAATGGTCAGGTAACGGTGGTTCTGAAGGATGCTGTGGAAGGACGAATGGAAAGGTTTTAGGTATGGTAAGGAGTGAGAAAGAGAAAGCGATTGTTTTGCGTTTCGTCTCGGAGTCACTGCCTAGACTCATCAGTGGGGCTGATGGCAGCGACTCCTTACCCCAGACGCTTGTTGTAACTAAACCTACTAGGCTGGTTCGCACCCATCCTAGCGGGGTTCCGCACACTCTGCTGCTTAACGTCGAAGATCGGTAGGACATCGACGCTAGGCGCGCAGCCACTTGCGGCTTGTGCTAGTCGAGTGTTCGAAACCCGTACTTGAGGAATCCTAGGCCGCTACATATACA
>KQ435889.1:154151-179151 GCA_001276565.1 Melipona quadrifasciata
AATATTTTACAATATTAATATATAATATTATTAATATTAAAAATATATATTTAATATCTGGTGATGTTGATTTGTACGAGACAGTGTTTAGGTTTTTCTTCGCGACTTTATTTACATACTTATTTACTTGTTCGCTTGATGAAGAGCGAGTTTCTAGTTTTTCTTGCTCGTTTCATCTTCGACGTCCCTGTCCGCAGTATTCCTAATTGGCTAAGCGTGTTTTGGCTTTAGCCAATTAGGCTGTAGGAAAATTGCACCGCCTACTCTTTACGTTCGTAACGCGAAGCCCTTTCCTTAGAGTGCGGTTGCAATTTCTTCGGGGACAGTTTCCTAAGTTTCTGGTGACGTAGCGTTTCTTCCAGGCCTTGTTTTACTTCTATCACGAGCTTTTCAGGTCTTTCGACCTGCATGTGGGCCTTTGGAAATCCTAGAATTTACGACGAACGTTGATGCTATTCTAGCCGTATTACTATTACTTGTATTGAATATATGGTGCATTTATATACTGACAAGGTTGTAGCGGCCTATGGTTCCTCGACTACGGGTTTCGAACACTGATTAGCACAAGTCGCAAGTGGCTGCATGCCTAGCGTCGATGCCCTACCGATCTCCGACGTTAAACAAGCAGATTGTGCGGAACCCCGCTAGAATGGGTGGTCGGGCTAGCCTAGCAGGTTTAGTTACAATAACAGGCATCTGGGGTAGGAGTCGCTGCCATCAACCCCACTGGATGAGTCTAGGCAGTGACTCCGAGACGAAACGCATCCGACCATTCACTTTCCTATCTTCACCACTCTTTACTCCATTACCCCAGTTCCATCTCCTTTTAAAGCCTGAAGCCTCTACTCTTAAAATACGTACATTATCCATTTTATTTTAAAAGATTTCTAGATTATGCAAATATACGAAGTGGAAGATACTTTTTTTTCGAATGTGCTATAAATTATCATAGTACGTGAAGACATTGAACATTTTTTCATGCTTAAATATACAACGATACTTTAAAACTTACTGTATGTTCTTTTTTTCCAATTTATTTAATTTTGAATATTAGACGAAAATATTACGATTTTTTGAATTTTCATTATTTAATCCTGATATTTAGATTAGTAAAATAACAATGAAAGATCATACATCAAGTTTTCTGAGGTTATAACAAGAAGGACGCTTGATCTTCAAATTCATTGTAAATTCAATCATAAGTGAAATTTTTCGATGCTTCTGCGTATTGTGACAATTTATAGCATTTTCAAGATGAAAAATATCTTCATTTGTCCATCCGTTACGTGATCTAAAAATATTTTACGATAAAATGAAAGACGCATTTTGAAAATAAAAGCTTCAAGTTTTAAAATGACCCCAGATTTACTATTGTATAAATGTTTTTTTATAAAATTATAATATTTGTGTAGTTTAATATTCGATCATTAATAATTGTAATGATTTTCTGCTACTTCTAAGTTTAAGATTTTCGCTTTGTTTTAATCGTTTATTGTTAGAGGAACTTCTCTTTTTCTGGGATTATTAGAGAATTTGAAGCTTGCTGTGCTGTTGAATAACAAACGATCCGCGAAGTCTCGAGATGTTAGAAGTTTCACGATATGTTAATATCCAAAACAGCTTTCGAGTAAGTTCAGCAATGATACCGTTAAATCAAACGAACTGTAGCGTGCCGATCTGAATTCACGTATTCGACGTTGATTAGATCGGTGGCTTGCTGCTTTCAACGTGAATGAAAGGCAGCTGGTTCAAGTAAGATTTTATTTTATTATACTGGTAGGATTTTAATTCACTCGTCAGAAATGAGATTTGATTGGATGATTTGATAATCTGACGAACTTGATTTATATGAGTAAGGAATGTGTAAGATAGTAAGATTGATGCACGTAAGAGTGCTGTGAGACGACTACGCATGATTGAAAACTACTGACTTTTCTTTGTGCGTTGGTCTTATATAGATGTGGATTCTATTATGTTTTCCTCGGTTACGGGATTAGGGAGGTAAGCTAATTAATTCAAGATGTGTCGTTGAGCGAGGTCAGTCCCATAAAGTATTTATAATTCCTAACGGTTCTAGGATGCGTCCTTCGCAATATGTTTTATATTTATTTATGTCGAGGACAGATGCTATGAAGAAACTTACCGAGCCTTAGAATTGGGAGGTATGACTACAACAATGAAATAGAAAGTAACGGAAGATATGAAAATACGGTCAAGGGAAAACTCTGCCGTGGAGAAAATAATAACTTTGAAAGTTTTTATTTGTGGCTCGATGAATTTATTTTTCGCATCACAGTGTTCGGTGAAACCGAACACGAACAAATTGAAATTCCGTGGTCCATCGACAAAATTCGGGAATAAACCTGTACATGAAGCAAATTATCATCGGTTTCGATGATATTTATGTGTGTTAAAAAATTTCCTTGGGAGGAGAATGTTTAATTGTCGATTTTTACAACATAATTAGAACTTAACGGGGCCGGTGAGAGAATGATTAACCTATTAATTTACCAATTCGTCAATCACTCACTTTCAAATGTCTTTTAACGTTTTTAGTTTTAATACTCAGTAACTATTTATGTTAGTATATTATATTATCATTAATATGTTAATGCCTTACAGAATTTTTATTGTACAAAATATTATTTAATTTTTCCAATTTTAATACAAATGTGATAGGCTGTCCTGAGATTTTAGAGCTGTGAACGGAAAGAAGCCGTGAGGACGGCAGTGTGTTTAAAAAACCGTTCACCTACTAAAAGCGTCAAAGGGAAAATTCTTTTCGAGGTTTGGACGAACAAAAAGATAGATCTCAGTCATTTAATAATTTTTGGTTGTAAAGCCTTTTTACACATTCCAAAACAAAATTGAAAAAAATTCGATGCAAAGGGGAAGAAATGTTTGGATAATGTAATGGTTGAGTATTGTACAGCAACTAAAGACTACAGGCTGATCAAAAGAATCCAAAAATAATTTTGAAGGGTCGAAATGTTATTTTTCTTGAAAACGAATTTGAGAACATCTGCAAAGAAGAAACAAGGGATAGTTTTACCCATGATTCTGATCCTTTCCTACATCATGATTTTGAACAAATCATGGACTATATGAATCAACCTGAAGACAATGATAAAATGGATCAAACAGAGGGAGTCAATGAGGAGTTTTACCTCCACTTCATTCGTACTTCGAAGCAAGCAACAGCGGTAACATTTTGCCAAACGATATAGAAGATAGATGTCCGCTACGCGATAGGAAAGCGAGAGAATTCCCTAGAATCGTAAGACATGGAGCCTTTCTATCGCTCATTCCAGAGCCTTCAAATTTTGAAGAAGTAATATCATCTCCTGAGAAGGCATTGTGGGATTGAGGTATTTAATTCATTAATAAACAATCAGGTTTGGGAGTTAACTCGCTCCCGGTTGGTAAGAGAGCTATAAAAAATCCATGTGGGTATACAAAAAGAAGTCAGATGAAAATGGTAATGTTAATCGATATAAAGCTCTTGTTGCTAAAGGATGTTCCCAAACTTACGGTGTTGATTTTAATGATACGTATTCTCCAGTAATCAGATACTCAACAATACTTAGCACTACCAATTCAGTTTGATATGTCCGTGGACCATAATATGGCGGTGTGACGACAACCTTTCTAAATGCTGAAAAATATAAAAGAGGAGATTTATATGGAACAACTCTTGGGATATGTGCGAGACAATAGCAAGTTTGTCGTCTAAGGAAACCAATTTGGACTTAAACAAGCGTCAAAATCGTGGTATGAAAAAATTAATTCGATTTTAATCAATATGAATTTTAAGCGCTGCGTGTGCGTACCATGTGTTTATTACAAAGAATCTGGTATCAGAAAGTTAATAGTTGCGATATATGTGGATGACGTATTAATCCTAAGTAAATGCAAAAAAAGAAAAATTACAGTTGAAAAATCGTCTACAGTCAGAATTCCAAATTAGAGATTTAGGTACTGTAAAGAACATTTTAGGCTTAAGAATTACAAAAGTTGCGGTGCGATTATTCTATCAAAGCAATTATATTAAAGAAATAATAAAGAGATTTAATATGCATTTAATATGCAGGATTGTTTACCCATAATCAGACCGTTAATTGTTGGAACTAAGTTAGTGAAAGCTACTGTAAATGATGATAAGCCATATCGTGAACTGATGACTGTCTGAATTTCCTTACTACATGCACGAGACTAGACATCTCGTTTGCAGTAAGTTATTTAAGTAGATTTAACAATTGTCATGATGAATCTCATTGGTTAGCAGCAAAAAGAATTACAAGATACTTGAAAGACACGATGCATTATCATTTACGTTACGAAAAATCTAATCTAAAAATTTTTGCATTTATAAATGCTGATTTTGGTGCTGATGACATAGACAGAAAATCGTACACAGATTATACATTTTTACTAGGTAAAGAAGCTATAATAAAAAGCAATGCACTGTTGCTGTTTCAACATGTGAATCTGAGTGGCTATGCCTGAAGCATGCAGAGGCGAAATTTTTAAAGGCTCTTGTATCAGAATTAATAGAAATAGATCTTTGTATTGAGTTATATAACGACAATCCTCTCACGTATGGGCAAAAGATCAGATGCCTTATAACCAAACACATCGAAATTCGAAATCATTTTGTAAACTTGGTGTTCGCGAGAGTTCTTAGTTTTCCGCCACCGACCCCCTCTATGGGTCGTGGCGTATGGAACCAGGATTGCGTCAGCCACAAAAGGACTGCTGTAACGTCTTTCGTGGCTCGGCGTAAAAACAAAGGCTGGACATAACCGTCCTTATATCCATATACGAGTACGGCGTACGACGTTTACCCCAGCCTTCGACCAGCCACGTGACCGGCTTAGAGTAGGGGCACCGAGGAAATATATATTTCTCCCTCGGTCCCGGAAGACATTTGCCCTATTTCATCATACGAAGTCGTCGCGAGTAAGCAACAGGTGTCGGATCAAAGTACGAAAGAAGATTTCTCGGACCTCATCGGCGTAGCGTCAATCAAATTGCGAGCCTTGTAAACGCGACATCCTCTACAAGCGATACCGAGGGCTAACGCTCCACCCATACTAGCGCATGAACAATAAAAATATACAGTCCAGTTAACAATTAAAATTAAGATTTCATCACGCTTCCGGGCACGCTAACATTGGTCCTTCGAGCCGGACACGTATCAGTGTGGCTGCTACCAAGTGTAACCCTGCTCGCGATCACTTCCATACGAGCACTCTTCGATCCCGTAACATTCGTCACCGGTAGACCCGGATTTCGCCACGCTACGCACGCACGCGAACCCCGGTCCATTACCCGGTCCATTACCCGGCCACACGACGCAGTTCGGACAATACCAAATGCGCAATATCAGTGATCAGTGCGACGGAAGCAGAACACGGTTACGAAGCAGCCAACCAGCGGACGAGATCATCCACGTCACGATAGCGGACAGGCCGCATCAGACATCGCAGAGGATCATCAAGGGGCAGCCTCCAAAAAGGACGACTGCTCAATCAAGGCTCGGAATCGAACATTTTCCGCTGGTCACAATCCACGGAATACAAGGCTAAGCGATCCGGCCTTCCATTATCACTCTCCAATGGTGAGTCGAGGTTCATTTATTGTTTGACTTGCGCGAGAGACAAAATGGAACAAAACGGTAGTTCCGATCTACAACAGCTAATCGCAGAACGTGGCCGCGTCAAGGCGGCCCTAACGCGACTAACCTTCTATGACACGCGAGGAGATACCCGTCGCCTCCCTTCAGCTGAGGCTCAGCCAGAATCTTGATCTGCGGCAACGATACGGCGCGATTCATGACCGCATAATCGCCGCCGTTCCGCTGACGTAGAAGCTCATGAACGGTGTAGGGATGAGTTCGAAGACATGTACTATCGCTTGTCAGGCGCGATTCAAGAACGTATAGAGAGCTCGCAAGCTTCAGCGACTTCGAGCACTGCGCGACCCCAACGACTAACGTCCGCTTCCCCGGCCACCTTCGATGCACTTCTTCCAACCAGGTTACCCTCTATTCCGCTACCTGAATTTCACGATTCCTTGGGCGAGTGGGTATGCATTCGTGACAGCTTCGATTCCCTGGTAAATCGAAACGAATCTCTAAGCAACATAGATCTCTTCTATTACCTACGAACAGCGGTAAAGGGCGAGCCCGCCCGTGCTCTTAAGACGCTCCCAGTGTCCGACAGCAATTATGATGCTGCCTGGGAATTGCTACGCAAGCGCTACGAGGGCACTAACCAACTCGTTGACCACCACTTAGATGCGTTATTCGATCTCCCAGTTATCTGCCAGGAATCGTCAAGCGAGTTGAGGAAATTACTCGACGATATTAACAATCACACGAAAGCCTTGACTTCTCTAGGTCAAATGGTAGACCAACGAGACGCTTGGCTGATACGCCTCGTAGTCCGAAAATTAGATACGCAGACCAGACGAGAGTGGAGAAAACGCGTCTCCGAGACAGACCGAGCAAAGACACTCTCCGATCTAACCGACTTTCTCAAGCAACAATACAGGTTCCTCACCTCAGACAGTCAACCGCGTGAAATCGCCCCGTCGACTTCCCGCAGGTTCATCTCGCAACGGGAGCGTAAGCCCGCCACCGCGCTAAACGCGACCGAGGTCAGCTGCCCGCTTTGCTCCGACAACCATTTATTGTCGCGGTGCGAAAGCTTCAACAAGCTGGCAATAGAATGCCGTCGCGAAAGTGCGAGAGACCTACACGTGTGCCTCAACTGCCTTCGTCCCGGGGCATCACGGCGTCAAAAATTGCACAAGCAGCGCATGCCGCGTGTGTCGGACAAGGCACCACACCCTGCTGCATCCGAAAACGACCTTGCGATCGGGCACGAACAGAACACCGGAAGACACGGAAACAACGCGGAACGACGACTCCAACCCGCCCCAGAACCTGATGTCCACGGCCGCGACTCCGCCTGAGCACGTGCTGCTCTCTACGGCAATGGTCAAGGTCACCGACAACCATGGTAGAATCCATGAAGGCAGGGCGCTTTTCGATCACATATGGGCTCACAAGTGAACATCGTAAAAGAAGAGTTCGCGAGGCGCCTCGGGCTGAAGTGGGATGCGATGCGAACGATGATTTCCGGAGTGGGCGCGATATCGTCAAAGGACCGTGTCAAGAGCAAAGTGCAAGTGCAGATAGTCTCATGCTGCACTAATTACAAGTGTGATTTGCCGTGCCTTGTCATGTGCAAATTAACCACGGGAATTCCGAGCTTCAAGCTCGCCTCCACCGCGCTTCCCATTACATCACGCTTAGTTCTTGCCGACTCACAATATTACGTTCCGCGAGACGTAGACTTAATTATAGACAACGGTTATCTTTGCGACTTAACATGCGTGGGCCAGCACCGACTGGGCGCGAAAATGCCCGTATTAACAAAAACGAGGTTGGGATGGGTTCTCAGAGGTCGCATCCGTGCACAAATTGCAGCGCAAATCTTCTCCTGCAACACCGTCACGGACGAGACCCTCGATCGACAATTGACGCGTTTCTGGGAAACTGAATCGGTTCCGGTTAGTAATGACTCAACACAGCATCCGTGTGATCACTTTAAGCGAACAGCCATTCAGACTCCCTCCGGCCGATACAGCGTTGCCATCCCGTTCAACGACCAACTTTCGGAGCTCGGTGACTCCAAAACCGTAGCTCTAAGTGACTCCTAACCGATTCTTCAACTTGGAAAAGAAACTTCTACAATCGCCTGACTTACGTCGCGAATACGTCGAGTTTATGCGCGATTACAAGGATTTTGGCCATATGTCCAAGATATTGCACGACATTATTTGCGACCGCTCATACTACCTACCGCATCACGCCGTGATAAAGGAGAGTAGTTTCACAACGAAAATTCGCGTTGTATTTGACGGGTCCGCCAAAACTACCAGCGGCATCTCTCTTAACGACGCCCAACTGGTTGGCCCTGTGGTGCGAAATGACTTTTTCTCAATACTAATAAGATTTCGACAATATTCCGTCGTCTTAAGCGCCGACATCGAGAAAATGTACAGGCAGGTTTTAATCGTACCCGAGCAGCGCCCACTTCAACGCATCTTCTGGCGGGAATACCCTTCCTTACCGCTAGAAACATTCAAGCTTAACACTGTTACTTACGGCATGGCCACTTCTTCGTTCTTAGCCACTCGCACCTTAAAGCAAGTTGGCATTGAAATCCGCCATGAATTTCCAATCGCGAATCGCGTCATCGAGAATGATTTTTACGGCGACGATCTTTTAACCGACGCGGGAAATACTACCGACGCATTAAAGATCAAGCGAGACGTAGAAAAAATTCTTATCGGAGCGGTCTTCCGCTTTAGAAAGTGGGCCTCCAATGAATCCGCGATTTTACGCACGCGTACGGAAATGACAGTGCCCATTATTCCGAATACGGAAATGGGTCCTCGAACTCTCGGCATATTATGGGTCCCTAACACGGATACTTTGAAATTCCCTTCGGACACTTCCGATGCGAAGCACGTGACAAAACGCGCGATTCTATCACAACTCGCGAGAATATTCGATCCTCTCGGATTAATAGCGTCCATAGTCGTAAACGCGAAGCTCTTAATGCAAACTCTATGACGACTAGGGTTAGCGTGGGATGAATCCGTGCCACAACACGTATATACGGAATTTCATAACTTCCGAGCTGATGTTTCAACGTTAAATCAAATATTGATACCTCGCTGGGTATCAACGTCAGCCACCGCGAAAGTAGAAATTCACGGGTTCTGTGACGCTTCTGAAAAGGCATACTTAGGCCTGCGTATATCTACGTACCTCCGACTATTTTGGAATAACTCAAGTCCAATTCCTCTGCTCCAAATCGCGCGTCGCCCCTCTCAAACGGATCAGTCTACCCCGGCTTGAACTATGCGGAGCACTCCTTTTGATCCAGTTAGTAGACAAGGTACGAAGCGCTTTAAGATTATCGAGCATCGACGATACATATTGGACCGACTCCACGATAGTGTTGGCGTGGTTGAAGGGCTTCCCCGACCGATGGAAAACTTTCGTCGCGAACTGCGTGACGGAAATCACGTCTCTTTCGCGCGGCGAATGGAGGCACGTCGCTTCCGCGGATAACCCTGCCGACGTATTATCGCGAGGCTCCTCCGTGGCCACCCTACGAGATTCAAGTCTCTGGTGGAAAGGACTGTCTTGGCTTAGCCAATCTCGCGATACCTGACCAGCCGCTCGACCGCTGCCAGTCGAAATTCCGGAGCAGAGACTAGTAAGCTACTCCGCCGCGCAAACGAGTAACGAACCGGAGCTTGACATGCTCCAACAATATTCCGACTACTCTCGATTAACCCGCGTAATCACGTACTGCCTTAAATTCATAAGAGCTTTGAGGCAACGCATTAACCGCGCGAATGCACGTCAAAACTAGATACTCGAAACAATACCGACCGGCACAGGCCAAAGTCTAACGACGAAGGACTTAAACTCGGCTGAGGTCGCGATCATTAGGATCGTTCAAAAACACACGTTCAAGCGCGACATTGAAGAATTAAAGGCAGACAAGCTCGACCGCACCAGCACGCTACTCCCACTCCACCCCCTCCTAGACGATGAGAGACTACTCCGAGTGGGTGGCAAGCTCGCGTTCGCGGATCTGACTTGATCAACGACATCCTGTCATTTTTCCTAAAAATGATTACGTGACGAAACTAATCATAAAGTGAGAGCACATTCGCATGTTACATGCGGGGCCCGAATCGGTACTAGCCGCCATTCGTAGGAAGTATTGGCCTCTTTCGGCCAGAAGCCTAATAAACAGTGTAATTCGGAAGTGCATGCGTTGCTATCGCGTAACTCCAAAAGGTGCCGGCCATCTAATGAGGCAACTACCGAAGGCGAGAGCCAATATTCAAAGTCCCTTCTTTTCCGCCGGAGTTGACTACGCAGGACCGTTTTACGTTAAAGACCGAACGCGCTCCAAAACCACGACAAAGGCGTATCTCTGCTTGTTCGTATGTCTTACTAAAGCCGCACACCTCGAGTTAGCCGCGGATCTTACAACCGGAGCGTTCATGAAATGCTTCCAGCGTTTTCTCGCGCGTATAGGAGTATGTAAACACATTTACTCCGATAACGGTACCAACTTTGTTGGTGCGCGGAACGAGATGAAAAGGCTTACAGCCTTCCTCAAAGCGAATCGCCGCACAATAACAAACCAAGCGGTCATAGAAGGCGTCGATTGGCACTTTATTCCCCCACATGCTCCTCATTTCGGAGACTTGTGGGAGCGCTCCATCAGATCCGCGAAACAACATTTACTGTGGGTAATCGGAGAAACCCGATTGACGTTTGACGAATTTTATACTGTTCTCGCGCAGGTCGAGGCATGTATGAACTCTCGCCCACTGCACCCCATCTCCTTCGATCCTCCCGACCTCAATCCTCTCACTCCTGGGCACTTCCTCATTGGACGCCCCCTCACGGCTCTCCCATATCCTGACGTCACTGACGTCACTATTAATCGCTTGGATCGTTTCCAACTGCTTCAAGCTTTTCAACAACGATTTTGGAAACGATGGCAGGCCGACTACCTCCACTAACTCCGACAACGGTACAAGTAGAAAATTTCCACATCGGAGCAACTCGGCATAGGCACCATGGTGGTGCTAAAGGACGAGAATCTACCACCACTACGCTGGAAGCTCGGCCGAATCACGGCTCTCCATCCAGGCAAGGACGGCATCGCCAGGGTCCTGTCCGTCAAAACAGCTGACGGTGTGGTAAAACGGCCCACGGCCAAGATCTGCATCCTGCCGCTGGATCAAAGAGAAACTACGCCTCCACCTAAAGACATTTAGTTTCGAACGCCAGCCGTTCAAGGTGGGCGGTATGTTCGCGAGAGTTCTCAGTTTTCCGCCACCGGCCCCTTCTTCCTGGGTTGCGTCAGCCACAAAGGGACCGCCATAACGTCTTTCGTGGCTCGGCGTAAAAACAAAGGCTGGACATAACCGTCCTTATACTCGTATACGGGTACGGCGTACGTTTACTCCAACCTTCGTCCAGCCACGTGACCGGCTTAGAGTAAGGACACCGAGGAAATATATACTTCTCCCTCGGTCCCGGAAGACATTTGGCCTATTTCATCATAAGAAGTCGTCGCGAGTAAGCCACAGGTGTCGGATCAAAGTACGAAAGAAGATTTCTCGGACCTCATCGGCGTAGCGTCAATCAAATTGCGAGCCTTGTAAACGCGACATCCTCTACAAGCGATACCGAGGGCTAACGCTCCACCCATACTAACGCATGAACAATAAAAATATACAGTCCACTTAAAAATTAAAATTAAGATCTCGTCACGCATCCGGGCGCGCTAACATTTGGAGATTGTAACGTTACGTTATATGAGGTCGGATGACATGATAACAGATATTTTGACAAAACCGCTAGTAACCTGTAAACATGTCAAATTTACTAAAGGGTTAGATTCAGAAATTAGAAATTAGAATGTCGTGATTAAAAGGGAATATTGAAATGTGTAGATACGATGTTGATAATTAATTCAATCAACGTACTACAAATAATTATAATAATAATAACAATAACTCCGAATTAAAAGTAAATAAAATATATTTAATATTTTAATAAATTACAAAGACAAATATCAAACTGTTCTCGTTCAATGCCAACTAATCAATGCTTTTCAATTGGTTTTCTTATTGCTATACATACATCAGTATAAACAACCAAACTCTCCATGGCAACGAAATAAATGAAATACCAATTTACGAATCTTTTACTGTTTATGAGTTGGCGCTGTCGATCTCTCGAAATCGCATCTTTCGGCGGAACGATTGAACGAACGCAAGTGGCGCTGACTTCTCTCTCGCTGAGGTAACAGTGTAACAGGCAAATGTGTAACGGCCTATGATTCCTCGACTACGAGTTTCGAACACTAGCACAAGCCGCAAGTGGCTGCGCGCCTAGCGTCGAGGTCCTTACCGATCTCCGACGTTAAGCAAAAGCAGAGGAACCCTGCTAGGATGGATGATCGGGGGGCCAGCCTAACGGGTTAGTTACAATAACAAGCCCCATTGATGAGTCTAGGCAGCGACTCCGAGACAAAACGAATCCTATAAATTATGTGTATAACTTTCTTTTCTTCTCTCACTCACTACCCCAGTCCATACATCCATCTCTCTTCCTACAAATGTGATATCAATCACATCTGTTAATTTGTAGTGACAACTTCGTTGCCATTAAGATATTTGCCGTTCTTCTTTTGCTCTTCTTCCTGTTTGTAAAGTCTTAGCGTGCCATTATCGTATACTGTACTAAATTGTGTTGAAAGTTAAAATGCTTTTTGTTAAATCAATTCTCTACATTTATTTTAAATATTTAAAGAATATCTGCACAAATAACGAAAGGACGATTCAAAGGGACTCTTTTCGGGACAAGGCCAAAGGGATTCGACGTGGTTCACGAGCTGACACCGAAACAATTTCGCTCGCTCAATATTTTGCATTCGTTTATTCGGAAAGATGCGGTGCCTCTATTCCTTCTATTTTCCGATTTGATTAAAAAGAAAGATTATCGTTTTGGTGATTTCGACCGTCCCTTCGATCGTGGAAGTTTGTTTCCACAACCGCCGGACAGAAAATAAAATAAATATGGAGGGTAACGGGATTGTATCAATTTTTTCGACAACAATTTTCGGCGCGACTGTAAAAAAATTCCCTCGAGAAATAAGAGAAAATGGAATGTATATCTCTGCCCGCATCGCGGGAACTGCAAGGTGAATATCGTTGCACCAAAATCGACAAATCAGATATATACGAAGCAGAAAACGGAAACTCGGGGTATAGCAAAACGCATTCATTACTGTAACAAAATTTGGTTACAGTAATTCGTAGAAGAAAACGAGTAAAAACTCGTGGAAAAATTTGTGGAAGAAGGGCATTCGCTAACTCGCTTCAACGGCATTGCAAATGCAAATAATGAAATACAATTCTGCGCGTCCAAGTCATGGAAATTGTATTGAAAGCGTTGTGTGGAAATATGTCGTTTCTAAAGAAAACGAGAAAAGAAATGAATTCTTTCCTGAGCGAGGTATCATATTGATTAAAAGATCAAAGTTCTCTACTCCTTTACAAATTGATATCATTGCTGTCTGAAACGAAGATAAATATTCTGAGAAATTCGTTTGAATGTTTGTGAACAAAATCTCCATACTGATTGAAACGAAGATAAAAAGTCTGAGAAATTCGTTTGAATGTTTGTGAACAAAATCTCCATACTGAGATCGTAAATCACAATGAAGAGTGGCAACGTGACCGATTGCAAAATCAAAATACGCAGAAGAAGAAGAACCCGTTCCGTCAGAAGTAATGTTTTCTTCTTACGTGGAAGCATCTCGTTATGTCAGCAACGTCTCGAGCAATCTTCCCGCAATGTTTCAGGAGCGATCGGCAAGCGAAAGGGTCGTGAATTGTCCGTAGAATTGGACGAAGGAACAATAGAGTTGGAAGTCGCTTTGAAAGTCGATCGATGGAAAAATCCAAGCAACCGTGTTCTGTTTGATTGTATTCGAGTCTAAGAAAATTTCACTTTTTTGGCATACTGTAATTTCACGATCAATCAATCTTGTTTTTTGTAAATCTATAAAAGAATTTAGCTTCATAGAGAGCGGATATTTAAAAGGATTTATTAAAAGGATATCGCGGTAAAAGAATATGTATCGGTAGAAATAGATTTAATTAATTTTACTCTAATTTACTTTAATTAATTTCAGAGCAAAGAACTTTGTAGCGACCCTACGATTCCTCGACTACGAGTTTCGAACACTTGACTAGCACAAGCCGCAACAAGCCGCAAGTAGCTGCGCGCCTAGCGTCGAGGTCCTACCGATCTTCGATGTTAAGCAAGCAGCGTGCGGAACCCCGCTAGAAGGGGGTGATATCGGGCCAGCCTAGCGGATAGTTATAACAACAAGCGTCTGGGGTAAGGAGTCGCGCTGCCATCAGCCCCATGTACGATTACAATTACCTACAAATATTTCGCGTGTTCGTATCACGTCGGCTGGTTACCATTTTTGTAGGTTTATAAATGATAAGTGGTAAGGATGGAAAGAGATGGTAAGGATGCGTAGAAGGAGATGGATTGCCTTTCTTCTCACACCACCACTCCTCTCTCCTTCCCAGCTGCATCTCGGGTCTTTAAATACTTCACAGCTCCTTCAAACTCTCTTTCCTTTTTATAACAAAATCATATTCTGTCTGTTCTGAATATATGTACATATGTATATCGAGAAAATTGGACAAAGGAAGAGAGAGAATGGTCACAGTTCGTATTAATCAAGAAATTTGCTCGTCCCTTATTCTCCACATTCTCGAAATATACAAGTCATGTTGAAGTAGATCAACACATGCCCTTGATAGCATCAAGGCATCTGTATTAGCATCTTTTATTCGGAATCTCTTATCCTAGAGTTAGTTTAAACTATAAATGTTCCTCTCTCTATCCTAACTTTTAACATGTTATACTTTGCTCGATTGGCAGTGCAAAATACAATCAACAAAAATATAAAAATTCTGTCTAAGTAGTCTTGATATTTCATTGAATCGTATAACATGTACTTGTTCCTCGGTAGAAACGTTATTAATTAAAAAACTTTAGAAAAAATAATTTATTGTTAAAATAATTTATAATTTACACGAAAAAAAAAGAAACAAAACGTGATTGATTTTTTCTATTATGCATCACATTCTAGTCAGAAGTAAACACACAATAAAAAAAATCATTGTCAAATGTCAATGCAAAAAATGAAGAAAGTTCCGCTGTAATAATGGGCAGTAGAATTATCTCCAAAACAAAAATTTTTATATTGCATCGCCAGAGATTTCGTCTGTATATAATTATATTTCTGTTCAATAGAAAAACAACGTTGTTCATTTTCTTCTTTGACAGCTATATCTTTCTTATGAGTATAAAAATATTTTTGAGTTTTCGAACGAGCTTTCAAGAAACGAGCTGGATAATTTTCTAATCGAAAGTCTAACAAAACTTGCGATTTAGATATCTCGCAGATTTGATCTTCGAGGGCTGATCAATTTTCCAATAAAAATAATCACGCGATTACGAAGATCGATGTATTTAATAAATAGGTAATTCCGCCAAAACAAATAGAAATTGCTGCAGAGGCAATAAGAAAAGATCCGATTGCACGATATTGATGCAAATATTTTATATTCCGATAAAGTTGCATTGTAACAATTCTATCGAAAATTTTACTTATTCTTCCTTAGGTTAGGAAACTGCATTTCTGAAATTCTATCGACAAAAAAAAATTCTATCGACAGCAAAAAACATATCAAATCGCTAACGATCAATGGGAGTAAAACGCCAACGAAATTTCTTTCTATCTTCCAGTTTTTTGTTCTACAAATTTTCCCATACTTTTTTCATAATTTCAATTCTGATTTGAAAGAGCAATTTGATTTTGTCTTCGATGAATCAATCATTTTCAATTATTATGGAATTCAGCTCCTATTGGATATTGGATGGATTTTTTTAAACAGTGCTACATTTTTAATTCTCAGTATATTAGATTTGACGGTAGAATTTCTATTGTGGCAAAATAATCGGTTGTTTTTTCTTTTTCTTTTGAAAACCGACACCGTGGAACGGAGGAGCACTTAATATCACGTTAAAACAAAAGCTCCATTTCACTGTATATACGAGGTTCTGGTTCCAAAGAGATGTAAAAATCCGGCTTTGAATAAAACTTTACGAATGTAATAATTTCTCTCCTAAATCCTGCATTAAATGGCATTATTGCTGCTCGTTCAATTAACGAACATGTTTCTTTGTAATCGAATTACTTTTCAATTGTTTCTTTTTTCTTCGAACAGCTTGAAAAAAAACTGTCTCAATGTTCACGCTTAATAAACCGAAAATCAGTGTCATACTTGCAAGGAACGACGGCGCGTTGACAATCCGTTCAACAACAGATTACGTTCTTTTACTTTTGTGCTTGTCAGTGTTGTAAAAGAAATATTCTCAACATTACCTTTCGACTGTGTATCATACACCATTTGGAACACATAGTTGTGTCTCGCTGAAATCAAAACGTAGGAATGATCCTCGCGGAGAAGATTGATTCGCGTCAACACTGTTTCCCAGATTACTTTGATCGAAAGCAGGTCTTGTTTCAACTTTGAAAGTTGGTCGTTTCCCGCTGTTAATTTAATTTAATCCAAATGTGACTTCGTATTGCCTCCGTGGAAGATTCGCAGATGTGTCAATTGGATGAATATGATTTTTCAATCCCAATGGATGCAACAAATTATTATCGCAGGAAACATGTAACATTTTTTTGCACTACCAATCTTTTTGTACTAACGACTTCGTACGATCCTTAAAGAAAAGAAAAAGAAAATCAGGCGGTGGCTTTTTCACTTTCGACTACAATCTTTATGTCCGTTTTTCAAATGTGATACATTTTCGATTATGCTGTTTTACGGACTGCCGTCTCGTCTGATTATTATAGAAAAATCGCGGGACAAAATTTGCGAGGAAGACTGGGGTTGAGGAGCTGGATTGAGAGAAAGGATTAAAAAACCGAGAATTATGGAGGAAGCGGAGTGAGAACGGACAAAAACACAATTGTTCGTACGACACGCCGAACGCGACTCTACACTCATACTTCGTACTTTACATCTTCAGCAAACGATGCTGTCGCGTATAGAAGTTTGCAATCAGCACACGCATGCGCGAGGGTCCTGCCGGAACGAAGGACTATTCAACCGCTGCCGCGCGGTTATTCTCAAAAAATATTTTCGAAAAATTTTTTGAAATTTTTATTCTTGTAGCAGAAGGAAAAGTGTTCGGGTAAAAGACGAGTTTATTTCTTACAATTCTCGTGTATCTACTTGCAGAATGGATTACAGTATATATGTACAAATCTTATGTATAGTATAGTATATGTGTAAAAATCTTACGTAGAAATTGGGCAAATCTTAAAGAAAGTAGAAAGTGTGCTATAGATTTTACCACACTTTCTATAAAAAATTGTTCTCTTTCATGTTTCATGTTCTGACACGATAAATCAACAAACGTTCACAATATGAAAAGAGAAATTCACAGATATCTCAACAAATGTTTTGACGATAGTTGTTAATGTACCTGAAACACGCGTACAAGATTGCACAACGATCCGGTTTCATCTCTTTCGTCAAAAGAGAATTTATCGATGATACATATTGATCGAGCGCAGTTTAATGGAACCTGATATTCGTAAAATTAGAAAACCGGTGTCCTTTACTCCCATTACAAACATCCATTTATCAAGATTATCATCCTTTGTGACACGAGTTAGTATAAATAATAAAGTAACAAAAGTCGACAAGCAAAAAAATCGTGGGTGGAAAAAATGCATCGTGATAGACGTATTCAAAGTGTAAAATGAGTAAAAAGAAAAAGGAGATAATAGGACTGGAAAATGACAATTTATTAGTAATTTATATAGGGGGGAACGCAAATTCATTTTAGCATTATGTCATTTTATGTTTTAGATTCTGATCGGTTTTCCCTAATCATCACGACGAAGGTTAAGCATCGAAGTTAATAAGCATATATCAAATTAAATACTCGTGGCCTCACTTTGTCATTTCTTATTCGGAGCACGTCTTTCAAATATCATAATATGCATCTCAAATGATCGCTCTGATTATCAGAACCGGAAGAAGTGTGTTCTCTTGTATTTCAGTGTATAAGGATGTGTAAACAACTAGACACGGACGCACAACGCGGAATTATTAAAATTCGGTCGCATCTAGTGAAGGCAACGTGTCTCGAACGAATGACAAAAGGATTTTTTATCATTGTACACCATTTGCTAAAGAAAGTTTGTTAATGTGCATTTTTCATTAGTTTCGCAAGCATTAACGCTTGAAAATTTCAATTTCATGACGAGTTATAGTCGTTCCTTTATATTTCTTACGAGTTTTGCTTAATTTACTCGAACGCAATTGCAGCTAGGAACTAGAAAATTGTGTTCGTTTTCACACTCAACAAGTAGCAAACGACAGAATAAAGTTTTCTGTCGACGCAAATTGAGATCGTTTGTTCTATATGAGTCAGGTAATTTACTCATCTTGTTCTCCTTGGTACGTCCGGAAATGGATGATGTTCGTTATATTTTACACCGTGTTTCGCGTCGATAAGTATCCGCTATGATATTCTTCTACTTTTTTGGCTCACACAAAAAATACTGAGCTACTATTACGTATTTCTATTACAATTCACAACATATCGTTTGTATTGAAGCCCATTAATTTTATGGATTTCGCTGTGATTCCTGGAAATTGTAAATTTCCCTTTTCATCAACGTATTCGTCGTAGTTTTTTTTTCGATCAGAGTTTCAAAGCCGCATCGTTCGGCCAAATAAATGCTGTGATTTTTACTGGAATGTTGTACTCGCGATCTACTCTGAACAAAAATTTGCATTTTATAAATAAAATATAAAAGAATTTAGAAGTACTTTGTATTAAAAACAGTATGCGAGAAAGTATACTGGAAAATATTGGGAATCGTTCAAGAGGATAGTTAAACTATTGTACTTGACATTAAAAAGATGAGCACCTAGAGCAGCTCATCGATATGAAGGGTTAACCGAAAGGCCAAAAGTATTTATCTACCCCATATTTTTCAAACATTTACTTCTTTGTTCAAATGTAACACAGCATCGAATACAATTCGTCCCTCCTTTGACTAGTATACATTTTAAATGTTTAGTACGCTATGAAAAATATTAGTGTTACTGCATTTATAAATTGCAAGAAATGAATAAAAGTTACCTTAATTTCGTCCAAATTGAACTTCTCATCTTTGAAAGACAAAGTACGTTAAGTCCTGCCATTATTATAGATTTCCCAGCAGTTGGATCCTTCGTAAATGCTGCGATGGACAAACCATGATTTATTAATTTCTGCCAAACCTGCTCAAAACCTTTCACGTGTTCAGGATCATTTATTCTGTCTACAAAAACGAATACACATAGATTGTTTACGTATTATAAAAAAAATAAACGTTATTTGATACTCAACTATAAAAGAGTTAAAACGGCGGGGAAATCAAGAAGCCGTGATAAAACGAGAAAAGGAATGAAGGACAACAAGGCAAAAAAGTTTTACATATAGCAGATTGCAAATCGTTTCGTATATTTTTGTAAATGACATGAATGGATTGAACTCTAATAAATTAAATTATTATTTAACATTATATTATAAATTATTACATATTTATTAAATATTATTTTATAAATTTAAAATAATCATATTGTTCATAATCTAATCATTCTCAATTCTTCATCTTATGAACATTCTTTTTCTGAAATCTCGTTTTCTCTGACGTGCAACTCACGTTGCTTTTGTCTCTCTCCCTTACTTTTTTATAAGCCCCACTTCTTTAAGGATATCTTCCTTGAAAGGACGCTGATTTGAAATTTCAATTATTTTTGGTTTTTCCACAAAATTAAAAAAAAAAGATCGATATTTTATAAAATGATCGTAAAATGTATGTAACGCTGTGGAAAGCACAAGTTAAGGAATTAAAGGCGTTGGATTACTTCCTTCACAAAAGTCTTTATTCGACTGCTTTCTTCTCCTCGGAAAGACGCTCTCCTCGACCAACCATCAAACCACTCAGAAACAAATCTTTTAAATCGGAGACAATCAGTTCGGCGCCCGACTATGGCGATCGTCCTAAAGATCGCTTATAACGTTTTACACGCATAATGCGATATAACGCTTTGAACGTGTAATTGCAAACGTTTACTTTTAGGATGCTTCTTTCTTTTTTTCCATAATCTTCGATAATCTGCTCCCGAACTTTTTTCTCGATCTTGTATCTTTTTCGAGCTGGCATACGCTTGCTCTGTTGCTATCGTGTATATATTTACTAATAATGAATTAATAAGTATAAAAAAATAATTAATCGTGACAATTAACAACATTACAAATAATAATATTGTAAAAGAGATCTTTGAAATATAACCTACTACATGCATTATAAGTAAATTGTATTAAAATAGTCTCATCACTAAACTTATTCAAACAAAATTTTGCCAATTCTTTTAACTTTCAGTACTATTTCTTAACAATCTCATTCAATAACAATAAGACTAGGTATGTTATTAAACAATCAAAATACACTTCGAAGTGTACATGAGTGTGCACGCAACGAAAAGCTAGGTTAAGAATCAGTCTGGGAAACATAAGAATATGCGATGCGTATCAAACGCAATGTATACACACAACCATTTTATTTCTTTTCTCCTTTCGCTCAATAGCTTTCATTTTCTTCACTAGATTTGTCATCAGTTGTTCTACTTTCCCCCGAGTACCTCTCATCTCAAATTCCGTATTTTTTCTTCCACCGAATTCGACCAGTCCAGTCTTCTCTGGCTCTCATTTAGTACCTCTAGTTCGAGCCGTGCCAATCTTTCATTTAGTACACGTTTATCCTCTTTCCATGTTTTTGTTTTCTCTGTCATTCTTCCTTAAATTTTCCTGGCTTTCACTGCTAATTGCAGACTATGCATTTCCTCCCTCAAAGTATTTCTTGTGTTCGCTCTTATGTTACGCAGTTCGTCTCTATAATAATTCCATAGAGGGAATATATAGACTATTACACAATACAGAAAAAAGAGAAAAGGAAAAGACTATGGAATTATTTACATTTCTAGCTGCATCAGATTGTTCTACGACCGTCTTGTCCGCCTCGTCTATATCTTCAGCATTTTCCTCTGACAAATAATTGTCATTATCATCTCCGTCCCTCTCTTTGGACGCTAGTGCCTTAAAATCGATTCTTTCTTTTCCCTATTGTCGACTTTATCACACGGGGATAACTTCGGTTGTCTTTTCCACTTCTTCAGCCCCTCTTGCTCTTAGTTAATTTCCTGAGCTCCCTCGCTTATTAGTTGTTCACCTATAGGCGCGTCCGCTTTATAGATACGATAATGATAAATTAATTCAACGTACTACTAATTTAAATAAGAGATTAACTTTTTATAAATTATATTAAATATTATTAAAATAACGAAGGTATATATATTAAATTTTATAACGTAAATTAACTGAATTATTTTCTTTAAATTCTGACTAATGAGTGAATAACAATTTCTTTTATGCCAACTATATATACATCTCTAATAATCAAACATTTCCATGGTAACAAATAAATGAAATAACGATTTATAAATTTTCTAATGTTTATGAGTTTTACAAAATCTGCGCTGTCGGTTTATCGAAAATGATCCTTTCGGGGGAACAATTGAACGAACGAAGATGGCGTTGGTTTCAATCCTGCAGAGGTAACGGTTGCTTGTGACCAGGCCAATTGTCAATCATCTCCGGATGGCAACGAGACAAAACTTCGATAACTGCAAAGGAATTCAAAATCATAACACCGATTATCTACCGTATCCGATGACCCCAAAAGAATTCAAAACCGTGAGAACACCGATTACCTATCATTTCCGGCTTTGCTAACTCCGAAAGAATTTAAAACAATAGATTGCTCCCACCATAGCTAAAACAAATGTATAAAAGAGCAGGCAGAGCCCATAATAAAAAAAGTCATTATTGAATCGTTTACGGAGTCACATCATTATTTTAGTTTTCCTCCTCCTATATAAAAAAGTCAGTTAATCAAAAAATTAATATTCAACCTTCAATAAAGGCGCATCGTTTCTTTATTTTATTCAAGTTCAGTCTTTATTAATTCAGTGCAAAGTACTTATTAAACTTCTAATTTTCTCATTCAATTTATGCGCCATGCGTTATAGTTTGAAGTGACATTTATTTTGGCGATCACCGGTTGAATTTAATAAGTTAAAGTGTCACGCTCTTCGACGTGAAGATTAAGCGTTATTTTCCACCGTTGCGCATAAAGGACGTTTATCCATAAATATGTCTGTCTTCTACGGAAGACATTGACAGGCGATCCAGGACCACAACATCAAATTTACGTTCTCGTTTAAAATCACGTCGACCAAGACTTCAACTACGGGACATCAAGAAGGCGCATCAACTACGGATTTTATTTGGTGACGTAGCCCGGCGTGGCACGCTAGCTTTGTAGCGTTATCTTCACAGTGTAGCGACCTACGATTCCTCGACTACAAGATTCGAATACTTGATTAGCACAAGCCGCAAGTGGCTGCGCGCCTAGCATCGATGTCCTACCGATCTTCGACGTTAAGCAGCAGAGTGTGCGGAACCCATGGGTTGTTGATCCAGCCTAGCAGGTTTAGTTAGAATAACAGGCGTCTGGGGTAGGAGTCACTGCCATCAGCCCCACTGGATGAATCTAGGCAGTGACTCCGAGACAGACGAAACGCATCCGACCATTTACTTTTCTCTCTTCTTTACTCCATTACCCCAGTTCCATCTCCTTTTATACATCCTTCCATCTCTTTCCATCCTTACCACTTATCATTCATATCGCTACAACAGAATTAAAATCAACGCCATCTACGTTGTCCAACCGTTCCGCCGAATGTTGCGTTTCCAATAAACCGATGCCAATTTTATTAAAACTCTTTAGATCTATTATTTAGATACTAACTCTATTTCATTTATTACCATGGAGATGTTTTGATAAATATATATATAGTTGGCATCAGACAAATTATTATTCATTCATTATTCGTTATTTCGTGATCCGTTATTTGTTATCCGTTATTTCGTTATTCGTTATTAAATATATTAATTTATAAAAGATAATACGGAGTCGTTTATTTGTAGTACGTTGATTGAATTAATTATCATCATCGTACCTACAGCTTCTCCCAAGATGCTGCCACTATCGAACCGCCATTCAAAATACCCGCTATAATATACACTCATGGTTGTAACACTTTGACTTATGACTTTCTTCTCGTCCTTGCAAAGACTTCTTACTACCAAAAGTCTCTAGTCACAAGCTGGACCTCCACTAGCTTCATTATGACCCTGTAGGTATTTGATTTCGTCGGTAGTTATTTATTACGATTACAATTACCTACAAATATTTCGCGTGTTCTATATACTCGATGATAACGAATTTTGGATACGGATTCGCTTTCGGCCACGTGGCAAACGGTTATGCGGATTAACGACCGGCTTGAACGACTCTCGATTAACGAATGATAATACGTGATAAGGCACAAGTGTTAGATAAGTAACAGGTAGAACGAAGTGTGTCTCTCGCGTAGTCGGCGCTATATTTATAGGCTTAGCCATCTATGCGTTTTGTTATTTGTGGCTTAGCGGAAGCGCACCTGCCGGCGCGGAGGTTGTACTACAGTAGGTGGCGCTGTATTTACTGTGTTATCGACAGTGGTCGCTACAACCCACTTCATAATTACCCCATCTTGTTAACACCAGCTAAGATCAACTTTACTTGATTGGTATTTAATGATACTTAATCGTCATTACTTGATATTGAAATTATTAATTCAATGTTTTAAAAAATAACGGCGTTGATATAGATATGTATCGCAAACCAGATCGTTGGCAATTGCGGAACAATCTACACTTCCATGCATAAATTATTGGATACTTAGTGCAATTCTATTAAATATTTAATAGTTTTGTTACGTTCCTATAATTAGATAAATACTATTTATTTTCTATTATTAACATCTTTAAGTTTCATATTTATTTCTAATAAATATCAAAGAAATGTTTTATAAAATCTCTATAAACTCTTTCAATATGATTAGAAACACATATTTCAATCATTCTAAAATTTTAACGAATTTTTAGCGAACAAACAACTACCTAATTATTAACTATACTTAAAATATTAACTATCTTAACTACATTAACTATGTTAAATATTAGCAATATTGATAAAATCTTTCAAAAGAAAGAAAAAGAACAGAGTCTGTGTTTAGTATTTGATAAAATTTTATATTTTACATAGAAAATGATTATTATTCGGCATATCTATCGACGAAGAATACAACGAATGCTACTGCTACTTTGCACTATTCTTACAAAATGAAAAAGCTGTGACAAAGCCAACAGATAATCAATTAAATACATATGTAGAAGGCCAATATTTACACTCTATTGATATGTTTAAAATAGGTCTTGGTTTTGAATAAAATTGCTATTTTGAAACTTCACTTCTAACGACCTTGACGAATATTATCAAAACCATCTTTCTGAGTGATCTTCGAAAGGTTCAACTTTGTCATTGTACTTCGAAAAGATATTGACAATCATAATTTAGTGTCATCAAATCGTTAATCGTTGATTAAACTTACAATGGGTATAGTAATATTAGTAGATATATCTGCTGCATTATGTAGGTACTATTTGCCAATTTCTTATTTATGAAAGTTATTATATCAATAACATATTAAGTAATAACTGAAGAAACAACCTCGATACTATAAATGAAGATCAATTTAAAATCAATTAAATTATCACCTCTATTTTTTTTTAATTGCATATTGTATAATTAAAGAATCTTTTATCATTGTAAGATTATTTTGATTAAAAGAAGTAACTGTTGTCTCAAAATTTTTTTTCACGACTGAATTTTATCCCATGAACTACAGTGAATTTCAGTAAAAAAAAAGTTGCGTAATGCATACCTTTATTTCATTATTATTTAAATAAGAATTCCCACTATTTCTGGTATCCAGTAAGTGCAGAGACTTAATTGTAAAAGGATCTACTTAATCTAATTTTTTTCTTTCTCTGAAAGAGAAAGAAAATAATTGTTAATGAACATTAATCTTAACTATTTTTAAACTGACTATTTTTATTGAAGAGAGAGAGAAATTTCAACTTCAAGGAGTTCTATTCTATAACAGATCAAATATTTCATGAACTGGGAAAAATACGCAAACAAATGGAGGAAGTTTTGGGTTCGTTAAAATAATCAAATATTATAGTAATAAATCAATAATTATA